>CAUYPK010101055.1:0-10538 GCA_963574355.1 Loris lydekkerianus | reverse complement strand
ACCACCTGAGTACTCCTCCACCACCCAGAGCAGTCCTCTACCACCCAGAGCAGTCCTCCATCACCTGAGTACTCCTCCACCACCAAGAGCAGTCCTCCACCACCCAGAGCACTCCTCCACCATCCAGAGCAGTACTCTACCACCTGAGTACTCCTCCACCACCCAGAGAAGACCTCACTACCTGAGTACTCCTACACCTAGAGCAGTCCTCTACCACCTGAGTACTCCTCCACCGCCCAGAGAAAACCTTCATCACCTGAGTACTCCTCCATCACCCAGAGAAGACCTCCATCACCTGAGTACTCCTCCACCATCCAAAGAAGACCTCCATCACCTGAGTACTCCTTCACTGCCCAGAGAAGACCTCCATCACCTGAGTACTCCTCCACCGCCCAGAGTAGTCCTCCACCACCTGAGTACTCCTCCACCACCCAGAGAAGACCTTCATCACCTGAGTACTCCTCCACCGCCCAGAGAAAACCTTCATCACCTGAGTAGTCCTCCACCACCCAGAGAAGACCTCCACCACCTGAGTACTCCTCCACCATCCAAAGAAGACCTCCATCACCTGAATACTCCTTCACTGCCCAGAGAAGACCTCCATCACCTGAGTACTCCTCCACCCCCAGAGCAGTCCTCCACCACCTGAGTACTCCTCCACCACCCAGAGCAGTCCTCCATCACGTGAGTGCTCTTCCACTGCACAGAGCAGTCCTCCATCACGTGAGTGCTCTTCCACTGCACAGAGCAGTCCTCCACCACCTTAGTGCTCCTCCACTGCCCAGAGCAGTCCTCCACCACCTGAGTCCTCTTCCACCACCCAGAGAAGACCTCCATCACCTGTGTACTCCTCCACCATGAGAGCAGTCCTCCAACACCAGAGTACTCGTCCACCACCCAGAGCACTCCTCCACCACCTGAGTACTCCTCCACAACCCAGAGCAGTCCTCCACCACCTGAGTACTCCTCCACCACCCAGAGCAGTCCTCCACCTTCTGGATATTCTTCCACTTCCCAGAGCAGTCCTCCACTTCCCAGAGCAGTCCTCCACCACCTGAGTAGTCCTCTACCACCTGAATACTCCTCCACCAACCAGAGCAGTCCTCCACCTTCTGGATATTCCTCCACTTCCCAGAGCAGTCCTCCACTTCCCAGAGCAGTCCTCCACCACCTGAGTAGTCCTCTACCACCTGAATACTCCTCCACCAACCAGCACAGTCCTCCACAACCTGGAGTATTCCTCTACTTCCCAGAGCAGTCCTCTACCACCTGAATACTCGTCCACCACCCAGAGCAGTCATCCGCCATCCAGAGTACTCTTCTACCACCTGGAGTACTTTTTCCACTGTCTAGAGAAGTTCTCTATCATCTGGGACATTCATCCAAGTCAGACCACCACCCTGCAGATCAGTCCTCCCCAGCAGACATGTAACTGACCCAGGACTGTCTGGATAAAACTCTCAGGCCTAACCTCTGAGGGCAGGGCCCACCAAGTGGGAAGTGTCACTAAACACCAGGAAGAAGTATAACTTCCTATTCTCAGCACCAAGAGACCTCCCCAAAGCACCCTGTGATAGGCATCTGGAGCTTAGAGCAAATAGGGAGTGGCCTTGGCCTTTGCAATCAGACTAAAGTTTCACCAGACCTGGTGCAAATCCTGCCACTGCCACTTGCAAGCCATGTGACTTTGGTAAAGCAACTTAAACTCTATGAGACTCAGTCATGCTCTCACAAGTCAAATGGGGACCTCTGGAACGATAGTGGCACCCACCATGGAGCATTGCATGTTAATCGGCATGTCACAAATGTTCAGCAGCTGTTTGGAGCATTAGCACTTGTCAGTCCCAGGATAGCCCCCTGAGGCAGATCTTAATTGTTAACCCCCTGCTACAGATGAGAACACTGAGGCTCAAAGAGATGAAATCCTTTGCCCGAGCTGGTAAGGGGCAGAACCATGACTTGAAGCCATGTATGTCTGGCCTCCTGACTCCTGCCCATCCTGCTGTCCCTGGCACATGGGTGGGGTTCAGGTCAGGGTGCTAAGCTGTCTGGAGGACCAGCACAAGCAAGTGGGAGGCCAAGGTCCCAGAAGGCTGGCGGTAATGAACTGTAACGCCTGAGGACAAAGCTTGCTCAGGGTGATGGAGGATGGCACAGAAAGCTCCCAAGCAAGCAACGCCTGCAAATCCCCACAGCTCCCACACACCCCCCCCCGCCCCCCAGCATCAACCTGCTGGCTGGCCAGCCTTAGATGCCATTAGCGGGGTAGGGGTGGGGTGGAGCTGATGAATGATCTTCATTCATGCAGTGACACATCCAGTGTGTGTCTGTCTACCACGTGCCAGGCATAGAGGCAGCAGTGATGATAATGGGGCAGTGATATGAGAGTGGCTGGGGGTGCTCCAGGTGTGCCCACACTTTCTTCTGGCTTCAGGGGAAAGTGGCGGGGAAAGAGAGACCACTGTGGAAGCCTTTTATGGCTCCCATGCCCCTGCCCCAGCAATATGGGGACACAGCCATCGAGCCCAGAGGGCTCCCCATGACGTTCAAAGAGCTCGCATGTAGGGGGCTTCCAGGGTCACACCTGAAATAATCCCGGCCCCCGTAACATTGGCAAGTGCCCACAGCCCTCCAGCAGAATTTCTGTACCTGCTGATCACCATGGGCTGGCACTGGTCGTATGGAGGAGAGAATGGGGGCTGATGGGGGGTCTCACTCATTCATAGGACCCGTGTTATTGCATGCTTCATCTGTGCCTAACTCAGGGGCAGAGGACAGGTGGTAATGGGCAGTGACCTGAAAGTAGGGCTGCAGGAGTCTGAGGACACCAAGCCTCTCCTCACTGGGAAGGGAGCAGGGAGAGACAGTGAGCTCCCTTGGGATGAACTCCACCAGAGTCCTGCCTGCCTCTTCTCTGCAGGCATGAGGGCAGAACAGCACCTTAGGAGACATTAGCTTCTTGAGACAGTCCTGGGTTGAATATGAAATAGGTGCTCCAGCCCCCAGATCTCTGCAAATGCCCACTGCCCCCTAAGAGGCTGTGTGCTGCCTGGTCACCCTAGGCTGGCCCTGGAGATGAAAGGCCCCTTTCACAAACAGGCTTCGACAGCCCATGGCCATTCCTGGGTGCATCATTTTCCGGGATCCTCCCCTGCTCTCTGGGCCCCTGCTCCTCTTGTGAGCGCCCTTCTCCCTGGCAACAAGGCGGCAAGGGTCCAGACCACAAGATCTCGCCCTGTCAGGTGGATTCTTCTCACAAGTCCAAGGAGCATGTGAGGCATAGGTGGGGGGATCTGGTCCAACTCTCTCCTCCGACAGATGGGGAAACTGAGGCCCAGGGTCCTACATCAATCTGAAATCCCCATCCCCACAGGCAGCACCCTACACGGTCTCCTGCAAACCAGCCTCCCCTGCCTATAGCCTTCAGTGCCAGAAGCTTCCTGGAAGGGAGCAGAAATGCTTTCTCCGGAAGTTAACGTACTTGTCTGCATTGCTATTTGACAAGTAAATCCAGCATGCTGAGCTCTGTCCCTGGGCCACCCTACAGATGGCAAATCAAATCCACTGATTCCTTGCATACTCGCTCCAGCATTTTCCAGACCCTCCACCTCTCTGCAAATGCAGGTGAGAAATTGAGACTTAATCCCTGGCAGACCAAATTAACCCTGCAAATTAGCCATGCATCCCTCTGTCCTGATCCCCTGGTTCCAGGCAACGGAGTGAGGGAGGAGGATGGGGCTCTGCCAGGCAGGTGGCACAGTGCCGACGAGAGCCTACAGGGCTTGCTCATATTTAAAACTTCCTTTCATATATTTTTAATAAAACAACTGATACAAATTCAAAACCAACTTCATAAATCAAACATTATTCAATGTTGGCGGCTTCAAGGTTTCCCTGGCGCTTGGCTGGGAGCAGACAGCTCTCCCAGACGGGGGCTTTGCACTCGAGTGCTTGAGGTTTTGTGAAAGGTTTATTGGATTTCATAGTCCCTTAAGGGGAAACCCTTTAAATGTCTTTGCAATTATAAGTCTAATAACACTTTCAGCCCTTGGACACAGCCTTGACTTGACAGAGATAAGGAACTCGAAGTTGCTCTGTCAATACCAAGCTATTAATCTCTGTCACCTCGCTGTCACTGAGGCTCAGGAAAACAATGTCGTTTCTTGACCTAGGTGAAGGCATGGAGTGATTTTATTCAGAATGTCAGCATTCATCAACCCAGATTCCGTCCCCCCCTCACTCCCTTAAAGAACTCCCACTTCTTCATCCTGCCTGTGTTGACACCCTTCCAATAGGAAGAGTCCCTTTCAGTCTTGGCCTATTACTATTATTTAGCACTTACTCAAGTATAAAAAGCCTTTAAGAATAAAGTTTTTCCTGCCATAAAGAGACCTGGCAGATGAATCACTTTAAGGCTGCTCTTTGGCGACCCAAGCCAAGGACGGCTGGAAATTACCAAATGCCATGTTTGTTTACATATTCAAATGAAGGTTAATTTTTATCCTGTCTTCGCTCAAATTTGATTAGGGTGGGGCTCTCCCCCCTCCCTCAGTAGCATATTTATAACAGCATCCTCCTCCCCGACCTTGAAAGAAACCCAAGAAATTGTTTAAAAGAAAAGCCAAGAAAAATCCTAATGAGAAACTAACAAAGAGGTACTGGATGTGTTCCTGGGCCAGCAGCTGCTGTGCCCCAGACTGCAGTCAAGGGTAATAGCAAATGCCCATCTGGGCACTGGGTGGAGTGAAGCAGTGCTGCTGGGCACCCCCTAAAAGCACAGGTGCTGGCAAAGTGGGGGAACTGCCAAAGGCAAGGGTCTGGGCTCAGGGGCCAAGGGGCCAGGCTTGGAGAAGTGTCACTCCAGAATCTCTGTGGCTTCGCGAACTGCCTCAGAGGTTTTGGAGGCAGGGAGAAGGTCAGATAGTGCTCCTGGCTCCTAACCCTCTGATTCCATCTGCCTCCCAGGGCGCCTATGAACCAGAGTTTATGTGGGTTTTGTTGGAGCCCTCAGAAGTCTTGAATTGGTCTCAAGAGCAACCATGAAAATGTGCTTCTGGCTTTAAAGAAAACTGTCACTAACTAAGCACCTTCTCCTGGTATTAGTAAGTAGTTCCTATCTTAGTGTCTAGAATAGGTGGTAATGTAATTTACAAAACCAAACAAGAAAGCAAAACCATGATGTCCCTGAGGGCTTTCCTTTCTTACTGTGACTGCCAGGAAGCTCAAACCCAAATTACCTATTAAAGCTGGCATATTTGCCTTAAATTTTCTTCTGCTGCTTCTATCTTGGCAACTTGTTATCATGTCCTTTCTATAGGTCACTTTGAATCTGTTGTCCATAGAGACAGGGTTTAAATAAACAAATGGTTCATTTCAACAAAGTGAGCCTGTACCCATTCTAAGATGGGTACAGGCGATTGCACTAATGTACACAGCTATGATTTAACAATTAAAAAAAAAAATAATAATAATAATAAAATAAATAAACAAAGTGAGCCTATGGGCTAAGCCCAGAGCAGGGACTCGATAGACCAAGCTATGATCCCAGCTCTGCCTCTGACCTCCCTGAGGTCTGGGCAAGTGTTAGCCAGGTCTCAGCTTTCTCATCCATATGCCAAGAGAATTAGGACGAAGCTAACTGTGGTTCACTCACGTCTTCTTTAAGGTGCCCTAGTAGCTCACGGCCCAAAAATGAGCAAAGTGTGGGGATAACTAGAGCAGAGACTCTGAGCCAGAGTCCCCCAGGGCAGGGAAGGACCAGCTCTGCCCACTTTACTTAGGACTTCCCTGGTTTTAGCACCGGAAGGAAAACTCCCAATGCCAGGCCGACCAGGACAGTCAGTCGCCCGCCAGGTCTATCTGCTGGCTTCTGCTTGCCAGCTATGTCACCTTGGACAGTCCCTGAAGTTACTTGTACTTCTACACCCTCAGTCTTTAAACTGGGACTATAAACAGAGCTACCTCCTAGTATTGTTGTAAATCTTAAGCCTGTTCTTATCTGAAAAGCATATAGACTAGTACTTGGCACACAGAATGCATTATATGGTGTTTTTAAAATAAATGCTACAGCCATTTGCTTCCTGCGCAAGTCAGGAGTATTTCTCAAAATAATTATTTACACATACAAAAAAAAAAAAAAATCTACCATGAGCCACACAGGAGCAAGAGGAGTCACCCCGAGAGAGGAGACTGTCTCTGAGGCATGCCGGGCTTACGTGCAGACACAGCTGCCAGGGAGAGCCAGCCTGGGTGGGGCTCAGACACCACTCAACCTGGACAAAGGGGCAGAACCGCCCACCCCACGCAGAGGCCAGCAAGCGGCCATTCTCAATGTCTTCTTGGAGCTCACAGTTACCAGGTAAGGAGGCTCTCTCTGCTAGTGACCCAGTGGATCATCAGGGAAGGCCGTGACGTTTGGCACCACCACCCATTTCAGCTGAGAGCCAGGGTGGGACAGCTGGGTGGGCCGAGGGGGGGCCCTGGGTCTTTTCTGGAAATGAGCTAGTGTCACCAAGGGGCTTTCTCCTTACCTGAGACAGGACCAGAGCTCATCTCCCTGGAGCTGAGCTGAGGAATTCCCACGTTCCACACATCCCCCAGCCATGCCAAGCTGCCCAGACCGCCTCTCTCAAGGCACACCTGTCCTCAGCAGGCAATCCCGGGCCCTCAGCCTGGCCTGGGTGGCTCCTGCCCCCCCTGGCACTCACTCTCCACTCAGCAGAAAGGACTGATGGGGTCGGCATTCGCATCCGCGCTTGATGCTTCCTCTCCATCTCTCCTCCAAGTGAGAAGTGAGGCTTTTCCAAGGTGTGGAGCCTTGACCCTTCCTGCCTGCACGCCCCATGCAGAACCTAGAGCAGGGGCTGGCACTTTGGAGACCCTCAAGGGACTCCCCTTGGCTACATACAGCTTCAGAGGCAAGAAGCTAGAGAGCCGCACCGTCCACCATGGGGCCGCCAGTGCCAGTACAGGTGTGAATACATTAAAATCCAGGGAGTTTTACTGGACTGTGCTGATCCAGAACATGTGAAGAGAAGGAGGTTTATTAATCCAGAACCCATCTACTTAAAAGCTCTAACCTCAATGATTTTAGATTGTTTGTTTGTTTGTTTGTTTGTTTTTTCAGATTAATACATAGACCAAAAGGGGCCTGGCAGAATCTTGGGAGATTATATTGATCCTTAATGTCTTCCTAGGAATTACCTAATGTCACAGGTTAAGACTGACCAAGTTGTTAGAATCTAGCCCCCACTCCCCAGTGTGACACATTTTGATGATGGAAAGGAGATGGCAGGGGAAAGAGGTGGAAGGGGGAGCAGCTTTGGGGGAACCAATGTGCAGGAGCTGCCTACTAGAACTCCTTTCCCCGCTGTGACCCCGGCCCCTTGTCCTGGGTGCTCTTGGTGCAGCCTTCAGCATTTCCCAAGGCTGATGTAGACACAGATGTCACTGGCCCTCTGGCTCTGTAGGTCTCTCTGTAGGCCCAGCATCATTCAGTCACCGGCAAATACCAAAATAGGGTCCAGATATCAGCCTGGGAGCAAAGTCAGGAGACCATCTATGAGAAATAACGTAGGAAGCAAAGCACCTCCCAATCTTGGAGCAGCCGAGACGGTGAACTCTGACCTCTAAGTAGCAAGTCCCTATAGGCCCCCCAAATATCCCATCTGAATAAATAGTGTTATCTGAACCAGGGACAGCCCCAGAATCCACTGCTGCAGAATCCATCTGGGAAGCATCCAGGCTGCAGAGGACACTCAGACTTTGTCCCTGTCACCTGCAGCTGCCAGGCATCTGGAGGACAGGCAGCGAGACCTTGTATGAAGTTAGGTGGATGGTGGCGAGAAGTGTGTGAGCGTCTCTATCCTGCAATAGATACACCTCAGAAATAAATACAGACCCTATTTATAGCATGATGGCAGCAGCCAGTTTTTATACAGGAATTTGGCTTTTACAAGAAATGTCTACATACAGAAGACAGATTAATATTTCTTTCAAGATCCCTGGGAGGTAGTTGCTATCTCCATTTTATAGCTATAAAATATGAAGATCAGTTTGAATAAAATATCTGTCCTACGTCACATGTTTAGAAGTTCAGCAGCCCTTTGAATTCCAAATCACAGCTAAATTAATAAAGGAAATTTAGGCCTGTGAGGAGAGATGATAAGAATACTTCTAAGCAATACTACCAATAGGCAGCATTTCTCAAACATTTATTGCACACCTAACCCAGAGCTAAGGATTCACCAGGCCCTGCCTCATTTAGCCTTTACCATAACCCTATGAGATGGAAACCCATTTTACAGATGTGGAAACTAGAGAAGTTCAATAACTTGCCCACAGTCACACAGCAAGAAAAGCAGGGAAGATCAAAATTTGGTTCCATTTGTAGCTATAATGAGGGTTTTTAGGCCACATTATGGGGTCATAGTCTTTTCAAGTTTGAATGAGGAAGCTAAAAATTCAATAGAAAATGTCAAAGAACAAATTAGCTTCTATAATAACTTCTAAATGGCCTGACTGAGCAGCTCTCTAAATACTTAGATGATTAAAGATGTGGTCGAGTGTTTCCTTTGGCAGTAGGAAATTGCCTTTGTCTTGAGAAACATTTTCTCTCCCTCCTGCTCGCTGGAGTGAGACCCTGGCTAAAAGGCAGGTGGGAGAGACTCCAAGGCAGGAAGGAGATGGTTGAGGTTTAAGTGTCTTGGACCAGTGATGCATCAGCACCTCTGGCGTCTGTCCCCGGCAGCAGCCTGCAGAGTGTCAGGCCAGACATCGCCCTATTCTGCCAGCTGCAGCTATGGTGGGGGCACCGGGCCTGGTGCCTGTGGCACACTGCCCATAAATCAGCACCCGAGCCTGCTGCACCATTGCAATGCATTTCTTTCAAGCAGCTCTGAGGAAAAATGGCTCCATCTGCTCACTGTTGGGTAATAAATAAAGCAGAATTGGAGCAAAATGGATGGAAAGCAATTTGGGGGGAGATGAATTTCCAAAAGAGTTGGCCGCCATTATATACCTTTTCTGGTACTGGAAAAGGCTATCCGAGACCCTCCCTGGTCAGAGGGCTGGGGGAGGCACAGCGTTCAACAAGGAGAGAAGACGGGCACTTCCTCCAGGGAAGGGTCCCTGCAAAGGGTCGGCCATGTGACTCTTCCTCCCCCTTCTCTTGGTCCTTCTTCATCTTCCCCATCATTATCCTCATCTCCGTGAGCATCACCATCCTCAGCTTCAGGGTTAATTGGTTGACTGGCTAACTAAGGCCTTCCCTTGCGCCAGCTCCGTGCTGAAATGTGCAGGTTTTTTTGTGAATCACCTCCTTTCAGATCTTCCCTGACCACATTACAGAAAACGGCAGAACCCGTCCCTCCCAGGGCGTGCTCTGTGACCTCTACTTCGTTTTATTTTTCTCCATAGTTTTTATTAACTTCTAACATAGTCAATAATTTACTTACTCCACCTATCATCCATCCTCCCCATCTAAGGCCATGGAATTTGTCTATTGTTTCTACAACTGTATCCCCACTGCTGAGAATAGTTCCTGACCAGTAGAAAGCACTCAACAAATAATTTGTGAAGTGAATGAATGAATTTTGCCCTGGGATCCTCGACCCTATGAAACATTATGGCCTGTGCCTCACTCTCCACACCCTCCTCTTCCTCCCGGTCTTGCTGTATTACACGCACATCCCGACAGCTCACAGTCCCTCCAACACCAAGGCTCTGGCCTCCGTCCTGGAGCGTGCTCTGATCTGACGTGCTCCTCAGCTCCTCTTAGGCAGGCCCCAGCTGCTCCCTTGGGTCTTGAGTCCCCAACTGTCCAGAGGTTAGTCTTATGTCCCTGTTATTATTCTGCTCCTGTTTTAGTTGTCACAGAGCACCTCTCACACTCTGTGACTAGAGGTGCTCATCTGTGAACCTGGCAGGGTGGACATCTGGCTGGGCCCCCAGAGGTGTAAGATCTGTCTAGATCCCCATTAGAAGCCCTAGAGTCTGACAAGGAGGAGTTGCTGAAGGGATATTTTTAACCCATCTTATACATGAAGAAATTGGGGTAAAGAGCTAGGATTTTATGCCAAGTCTAAATCCAAAGCCCAGAAATTCAGACACCATCCTATGCTGTTCCCTGAGTTTCTTTGGTTCTTGGTAGGGTCAGCGACATCTCTGTGCATCATCTGCCCTGCTCCCCAAGTGACCCCCCTCAGCAGCCCCCTAGGTGATCCCCCAGGTGACCCCTCAGCACCCCCCTAGGTGATCCCACAGGTGACCCCCTAAGCACTCCCTAGGTGATCTCCCCAGGTGATCCCCCTAAGCACTCCCTAGGTGATCTCCCCAGGTGACCCCCCTCAGCACTCCCTAGGTGACCTCCCCAGGTGATACCCCCAGCATCCCCCTAGGTGACCTCCCCAGGTGATCCCCCCAGCATCCCCCTACGTGGTCTCCCCAGGTGACCCCCCCCAGCAACCCCCTAGGTGATCTCCCCAGGTGACCCCCAAGCATCCCCCTAGGTGATCTCCCCAGGTGACCCCCCTCAGCAC
>CAUYPK010101052.1:0-16133 GCA_963574355.1 Loris lydekkerianus | reverse complement strand
GCTCAGTGGCTCAGTCTGGGGCCCCAGACAATGTCCAAAGTTCTCCACACTCCTGCTCAGGCTCTCCCTAAGGCAGTTCAACTGAGTGCCAAGTCCAAGAATACCAAAACAGTTCACAGGTAAGGCCTTTCTTGTTTGCAGTCTCACTGCTGCTTGTACTTATCGTTGCCAGCATGATTAAGTCAATCGAACACACACAACCACTTGATAGTTTTCCACTGTTTTTTTCCTCCTCTTGGGGTCCAGAAGTCCCTTGCTGGCTCCCTGTATCCTCAAAGGGATCATTATAGGCAGATCCCACCAGCCAGAGATACCTGGAGTCTTGTCTCCCCAGGCTCACCATGCCTAGTTGTAGGAAAGCTGTTACTCGGCCGCCATCTTTAATCTCTCACAGAAGGGACATTTCTTAAACTGATAGAGGCCATCTATAGCAAATCCACAGCCAATATCATATTGAATGGAGTTAAATTGAAATCATTTCCCCTCAGATCAGGAACCAAACACGGCTGTCCATTGTTTCCACTGCCTTTTCACATTGTAATGGAAGTCGTAGCCACTGCAATCAGGCAAGAGAAGGCAATCAAGGGGATCCAAATAGGACTAGAGGAGATCAAACTGTCACTCTTCACAGACGATATGATTATATATCTGGAAAACTCCAGGGAATCAATGACAAAACTCCCAAAAGTGACCAGAGAATACAGCAACATCTCAGGACACAAAGTTAACACCCACAAATCTGTAACCTTCACATATACCAACAATAGTCATGGGGAAAAGACAATCAAGGACTCTATTCTCTTTACAATAGTGCCAAAGATGAAATAATTGGGAGTGTATCTAAATAAGGATGTGAAAGATCTCTACAAAGAGAACTATGAAACTCTGAGAAAATAAATAGCTTAAGATGTTAACAAGTGGAAAAATACCATGCTCGTGACTGGGAAAAATCAACATTGTTAAGATGTTTATACTACCTAAAGCAATCTACAGATTTATTGCGATCCCCATTAAAGCACCTCTTTCATACTTTAAAGACCAGAAAAATTAGTACTTCATTTAATATGGA
The DNA here is from genome assembly GCA_963574355.1 of Loris lydekkerianus. Taxonomy (NCBI): domain Eukaryota; kingdom Metazoa; phylum Chordata; class Mammalia; order Primates; family Lorisidae; genus Loris; species Loris lydekkerianus. Next base: position 15,064 of record CAUYPK010101052.1, on the reverse strand, counting down.
AGCAGAAAAAACTTCAAATAGCCAAGACATTACTCAGAAATAAAAATAAATTGGGAGGAATCACACTTTCAGACTTCAGAGTATACTATAAACTGATAGTGATCAAAACAGCATAGTACTGGTACAAAAATTGAGAGGTAAATATATGGAACAGAATTGAAGACCAAAAGGTGAACCCAGACACTTATCATCACTTGATCTTTGATAAGCCTATCAAAAATATAAATTGGGGGAAAGATTCCCTATTCAACAAATGGTGTTGGGTGAATTGGCTGGTGACCTGTAGAAGACTGAAACTAGACACACACCTTTCTCCTCTAACAAAAAATGACTCTCACTGGTTAAAGGACTTAAGACATGAAACTATGAAAATTCTTAGAAAGAGTGCAGGGGAAATGCTTGAAAAAATTGGCCTGGTAGAATACTTTATGAGGAGGACACCCTGGGCAATTGAAGCAACATCAAAAATACATTACTGGGATCTGATCAAATTAAAAAGCTTCTGCACTGCCAAGAACACACTAAGTAAAGTAAATAGTCAGCCCTCAGAATGGGAGAGGATTTTTGCAAGTTATGTTTCCAACAAAGGTCTAATAACCAGAATCCACAGGGAACACAAACATATTACTAAGAAAAAAACAAGTGATCCCATTTCATTGTGGGCAAGAGACGTGAACAGAAGCTTCTCTGAAGAAGAAAGGTGCATGATCTACAGACATGTGAAAAAATGCTCATCATTTTTAATCATCAGAGAAATGCAAACCAATACCATTCTCAGATACCATCTAACTCCATAAGAGTAGCCCACATCACAAAATCCCAAAAGTACAGATGTTGGTGTGGATGGGGAGAAAAGGGAACACTTCTGCACTGCAGGTGGAAATGCAAGCTAGTACGTTCCTTTTGGAAGGAAGTTTGGAGAACACTCAGGGACTTAAATATAGACCTGCCATTTGATCCTGCAATTCCTCTTCTAGTTGTATATCCAAAGGACCAAAAATCATTTGGCAATAAAGATATTTGAACCAGATTGTTCATTGCAGCTCAATTCATAATCACCAAGTCATGCAAGAAGCCCAAGTGCCATTGACCCATGAATAGATTAATAAATTGTGATATATGTATACCATGGAATATCATGCAACATTAAAAAAATGGAGACTTTACCTCCTTTATGTTTACATGGATGGAACTGCAAAATATTCTTCTTAGTAAAGTATCTCAGGAATGGAAAAAAAAAATCCAATGTACTTAGTACTACTGTGAAACCAATTTATAAACACTCACATTTGCATATGAAAAATGAAACACAACTATAGCCTAGGATGAAGGAGGGAAGGGGAGAGAAAGGGGAAGAAAGGGGTGTGTGTCAATAGAGGGAGGGTTAGTAGGGGACCACACCTATGGAGCATATTGCAAGCACAAGTTGGATCTATCAAGTGTAGAACACAAATGTCTTAATGCTGTAATTGGGTAAATGAGGTGAAGGCTATGTTGATTTAGTAGGATGTAGGCACTCCAATTTGTACAAATAATCGACACATTGAATCCCATAATAGCATAAATGTATTCATAATCTATGTACAAATGACTTAATAAAAAAGTAATATTTACAGTAGGAACAAAATAAAATGAAATAAAATAAAATTGTGCTCCCATTTTGACCTAAACCACTCTCAAAGTTATTCAACATACCTTAAGTAATACTCCTCATATATTGCTCTTATGCTGTTACTTTACTGCTTAAGAATTATTGATTTGAATTCAAAAGACCCATTAATTCTCTTTACTATTATTATTATTTTTGAAATTTTTCTAGAATTCATGAACCTCAGTAATATCTTCTCTCCACCTATTCCAGCTCTCCACCTATTCCACCTATTCCTGTGAGGATAGAATGGTGAACAAAACAAATAGATGCCAATTCTTCCTTTAAATAGTTTAAAGATGAGCCACGAGAATAAAGACACAATTATATCCCATATTTTATACATGTGATGCTATGAGAACATGGCATTATGGAAGCAAATGGTAGGTAGATGGCCAGGATGGCCACAGGAAATGTTCTAGTAAAAGTAGCATTTAGGCTAATGCTTAGAAATAGACAGATGAAAAATGATGGGTAGTAGTGAGGGTCAGGGGTAATGGAGAGAGGAAAGGCCAAGAGTCAAAAGTAGCAACAGCACACTGAAAGAATTGGAAGGTAATTGGCATATCTGGAGTATAAAGGGGCATGAGGGAAAAAAGGGTCACATGAAAAAGTAACTTCATCTTTAATAATAAAAATCTTGCATTTGTGAATTTTCTCTCTCTCTCTTTCTCTCTCTCTCTCTTTTTTTTTTCCTTTGAGACAGAGTCCCACCCCTGCTCTGAGCAGAGTGCAATGGCGTCCTAGCTCACTGCAACCTCAGACTCTGGCTGTGGGCATCCCGCTGCCTCAGCCTCCAGAAGCCGCTGGGATTACAAGCGTTTGCTGTGGCACCAGGCTGGATTTTTCATATATTTAAGAGTCAGGGTCTCACTCTCACTCAGGCAAGTTTCAAACTCCCGAGCTCAAGCAATTCTCCCTCCTCAGCCTCCCACAGTGTTCACAGTGTTGGGATTATAGGCGTGAGCCACCGCATCCAGTCTTCCCTGGTTGGGTTCTGTGACTCTGATAGTGGCTACAACTCCTGCAACAGAGTCACCCCTTCCAAGGCTGCAGCTATCACTCAGTTGCTATACTCTAGTCCTTATGTGGCTCAAGATCTTTTGTTGGCTGTTTTCACCTCGCATGACTCTGTGAATAGTCATGACATTTAATTTTACTCAAAAATTGCAGCAGCAGAAATTGCTTTCTGTTTCTTGCTGGGATCTTGACTGATATGGCATTTGATAAATAAGAGTCAAATCGAAGTACATCCCAGTGAGAATTCCTGGGATAAACACACCACTTTAAAAACTCTCATATACTTAGATTTTGAAATCTATAACATAATATCAATTACTTCATTTCCTACTTAAGTATAATATTGGACAGAACTTGAATAAAGTAGAAAACCATTTGTTTCACATTAAGTTTTCAACTATTTCTCCACAAATGCTTCTACTATTCTTCCATCCACATGATGCCACTGCTCAGTTGAATTGATTCTGAGATGTCTGAGCTAACACAGTCAGTAAATTTAAACTCAGGTGTCAAACATATTGTGCCTAGCTTTTATGCTGTTTATGACTCCATGAGACCCTCAGGGGGACATGGTTCCTCCATAACTAGTTTGAAGAAGTTTACTACCCAGAGAGCCACCCCTATGATCTTTTTTTTTCTTTTTAGGTAACTCTTCTCTTTTCAGAGTAAATCTTTACATATTTTAAGATCTGTGGAAGAATTTCCCCAGTACATTTTCCCAGGTCCTTATAATTCACCCACTTAGGCACACTACCTTCCAATAAATAGCAAATTGTAACTTTTAAACTCCCTCATTGGGAGTTGAGTAAGTAGGAAAATATTAAGAAAGTGAATACATGTTGGGACAAATATTTAGCTTAAGGTTCTGCCATTCCCAGTGGTTAGCTTTGTGTTTTTCATAGGTTACTAAAACTTCAGTTTTGGGAGACTTCAGTTTCCTCATTTATAAAATGTGGGTCACAATATCTACATTAAAATCTTACTATGAAGGGAAATAAGAATAAATATATGGGAAAGCATCTGGCACAGTGCTTGATGCATGCTATTCTAAATTATTCAACAAAATAGAAGTTAAGCAGGATTGTTTATGATATCTTTAAACTCAGGCAAGTCCTCCATGGTGGTCTCCCTATTTATTTCCACCTTCCAGCTTGTGCCTATTTATCCCCACACATGTTAAGGAAGAAACAGCTAGCCTTAACTCCTATTCAGTGTGCCAATATCTTGTTTTTAATACACTTCCAGACTCTTCTTTGTACTGATAATGTACTGAGCTAACACAGTCAGTAAATTTAAATTCATTGTAGATTATAAGCTTTTAATAACATATGCATTTGCTTATGAATCAGCTCTTAAAAATTATCACCACTTACTATGTATTCAATGGCCAGTAAATAATACTTGATGCATAATTTCCTGTCTTAATGTGTATAATACTTTCAATCTATAGTCATAGTGCCTAAACTTTATGGCGTACTTCCAACTTTAAATATTCTATTCTCTCTAACTCTCCCAATTTAGTTATGCATGTGTATGACTGGGGCAAATATCATGCATTAGCTTTTCATATATCTTCAATGCTTTCTAATACACCAAGGCTATGAAGCTTAAAAGTACATGGCTTTCATCCATGTTTAGGTTCCTATCTGATGCACTTGTATGGATCTTTTTAAATATTAAAAAAAAAAAATTACACTTGATCTGAACCAAAAGGCTGAGACACAATCATTTAAAAAAATAATTAATAAATTATGTACACTTATGGGGGACAATGTGATGTTTTGATATATGTTTATAATGTGAAATGATTAGATCAGAATAATAAATTCATCATCTCACATACTTACCATTTTTTTTTTGTGGTCAAAACTTTTAAAAACTGTTGGCTTTACCTCTTTTATGTTTACCTGGACAGAGCTGGAAAATATTCTTCTTAGTAAAGTATCTCAGGAATGGGAAAAAAATACAATGTTCTCAGTACTACTATAAAACTAATTTATAATCACTCACACTTTCATATGAGAGATGAATCACAACTATAGCCCAGGATGAAAGCAGAAAGGGGTGGGGAATGGGAAGGGAGGAGGGTAGTTTCATAGAGGGAGGGTTAATGGTGGTGGGACCACACCTATGGAGTATAGTGCAAGGGTACAACTCAAATCTATCAAGTATTAAACACAAATGTCTTAACAATGTGATTAAGTAAATGAGGTGAAACCTGTGTTAATTAGTGGGATGTAAGCACTCCAAATTGTACAAATAATCAACACCTTGAATCCCACAAAGCCATAAATGTATTTATGATCTATGTATATATGATTTAATAAAAAAACTGCTTTGTTAGCAATCTTGAAATATATAATGCATTATTATTTATCTCAGTCATTGTACTGTGCAATCGATCACTAATATTTATTCTTCCATCTATTTAGTCTTAAAAAGGTGGGAAATCCTATCATTTTCAGCAACAAGGATGAACTGAAGGACATCATGTTAAGTGAAATAAACCAGGCACAGAAAGACAAATACAACATAATCTCACTTTAATGTGTGGAAACTAAGAGTTATATGAGACTTTGATTTACACACGTCACCTGCAGAAGAAAGGAGGCACATTTAGCGCATGTGGATCATGGCAAAATTTCCAAAGCCAGCAGCTTCTGATTCATTAGCCCAACAGAAGAAGCAACCACAGCAACTTTCTCTACTGTGGTTGAGACAAGTGGGTTCTGGAGCTGAAAATTGCTAATTGGACTCAGCCTAAAGAATTATTCTCCAGTCCTCTCAATGATTTTATAAGAACAAAATTCCTCTTATACTCTAACAATCTAGAGTGGATTCCATTATTTGTAATAGAATGTTGACTAATATAATCATCCTAAGAAAATTATTACTTGTCCTTAATTTCAATTGTTTTGTTCGAAATCTGGGAATATGAAAAACATTTTATAGAATTGTGGAGAGTTTAAACTACATAATGCATATAAAGTTTGTAGACAGAGGAGACACACAGCTTATTAACATAAGTTTCAGTCTTTTGTGAAAACTTCCTCTTATGTATTTACAGATACCCTTATGGCCTTACCCATGGCCATCCTCTCATTTTAAAAACAGAAGACCGTAAGTATCTGCCTGGAGAGTACTGACTCAAAGGAGTTACACCTTAGTATTCAAAGGTTTCTGATTTAAGAGATTGAATAGATAGTTTTACTAGTTCCAGAAGTATCTACAGTATCTTAGAGTTGTCATGTTTCATCTATTAATAACCAAATTAACCAAATCAGTAAACTTTATGAATTCCAAGAAACAGATTTCTTTATAAACATATAGGGAAAATATCACATGAACCTCTATATTAGAAGAATGATGAAAATAGCAAAGTAAATATAGTAATAACTGTGTTTTTCTGCTGAATTTTATATTTATTTTACCCACTTTTATTTTTAATAAAGGCTATTAATTGCGTGAATAAATTCATGTACTGTTTATAGCTATGTTTTTATAAAAAATACATTCAAAAGTTAAAATCATCTTTGTTCTCATGCATAAATTTTAGTGCACAAAATATGTTTATATGAGTGCTGTAAAGATGGCACCAAAGTTCTCCTTATTAATGTATTTATATTTGCTGGTTTTATCCTTAATTGAATAGCATTTAACAAATAACTCAGAAAATCTCCAAATACTATACAATAACCTTAAGCTGCTGCCATCTCACTTGCTGTTTTCAAAGACAGATATGTGCAGAGAAAATTATGCAAAGGCACATTTTTGTCACATATTAAATCTAGACCCCCCCTAATTGGTGACTAAGTCTGAGCCAGATCTTGTTCCACTTGCCTAATTTCTTGAGATTGAAAAGCCTGAGAAATCTTGTACTTTTCCTCAGACCCATAGTCTAATCATCCATTATTCTGATGGTAAGAGGAAACATGGAAAGATTGTCAGAGGAACTAGAAAGTTGCAACCCAGTTTAAAGCAGAATTACTAGCAACTACCTATTCCTGTGTCCTTTGTCTCATCTCCCACTCTTCTTCACTTTCATTTGGTCTTGTTTTCTTCTTCGATCTCTCAGAATAAATTTCTCCTTTTAAGTCTCTCCCTCAGGCTATTCTTAATGATCATTAACATAATACAGAAAAGAGAACAGCAATGTAAAACAATCCGAAAGGAAAAGTCAAGACAAGGGAAGTCTTTAAAGATAAAAGAGACAAAATTAGGCTATACAGGAGACATAACTTTTATTATTGTTTAAATTATTGTTTAAAATTCTTTAAATTTTATTTCAGAAAATTACAAGAGTACAAAATTCCTTTTGTACTATTTAAGTCAGTTATAAGTGTGTCCATCACACAGTGTGCATTGTCCCCATGAGGTATGAATTTACTCATCACCTACTTCCTTTTCCCACCTACGTGATTTTTGATGAATGTTTTTTTCATATGTATACATAAATGTTCTTTGATTAGTTTGAATTTAACAGTGAGGACATGTGGTGTTTTTTCTTCCATTCTTGTGATACAGAGAGAGAGAGAAAGACTTGTACACTGTTGGTGGGACTGCAAAGTAGTACAACCTCTATAGAAAGTAGTATGGCAATACCTCAACGAACTAAGAATAGACCTGCCACTTGATCGAGCAATCCTATTGCTAGCTATTTACCCAAAGGAAAAAATTTAAAAAATTTTATAAAAAACACACCTGTACTTGAATGTTTATAGCAGCATCATTCACAAGTACAAAGATGCAGAAACAACCCAAGTGCCCATCAATACATGAATAGATTAATAAAATGTATACCATGGAGTACTACTCAGACATAAAAAAAATGGTGAGCTAATATCTCTTATATTAACCCAGATGAACTAGAGACCATTCTTTTAAGTGAAGAATCACAAGAAGACAACTTTTAAATTTGCTTTACCTATCAGAGTTCAATTCCCTAGCTCTACATACAATTCTACATCATTGATGCTTAGTTGGAAGGAATGGAGAGAAAGTTTTGCTTTAGCATTATCAACACTACTAAATTCTTCTTTTCTGTATTTTGATGCTCTCACAAACATCCAAACCAAATAATATTAATGTCTTAAGAAACAGGTTATGTGTAAGTTATTTCTCCAGAGAGAGGAAGAAAACTCAAGCCTTAAGATTAGCACCAGACTGATTTGCTGTAACCTGTTGCTGCTCTTCTCTGTTTCTCCATCTGATAATTATCTAGTATTATCTCTGTTGACCTATGGAGGTCTCAAGGGAGATTTCTCTAACTTCGTTGTCTTGTTGCCCTTGAAAGTCCTATAACATTGCTGAATCAGATCCCCAGGGATGTGTCTTTTAAAGAACAGTAATTCTTGCCAAGCAGTGGGCTCATTGTTACCCTGGATTCATCCAGTTCTAGACACTATTGTCTGGGTGAAACTATGGGAGAAGTCTATATAAAGAGTCAGCCCAGGTCCTTGGCAGAGAAACAGATCTATAGTGAGAGTGAGACAGGACTGGGAAGAGATACACAGTGAAAAGAAATAGAAAGAGAAAAAATAAATATAAATAGAAAATCTCTCCCATTTTGGGCTCTTAGCATCCAACAGGGGCATTTAATAGGTCCAGAAATAACATGTGAATTTTAGATTTAGGAGTCTTAAAACATATATGAATTAAGATGATATTGCATTTTCTTTGATTAAGCAGAAAAAAATTTCACTCCTCGATGATCCCCCTGGAGCCCAGAGTCTTTCCCAGGAAAGGAGAATTACAAAGTCACGGAACTCTTGAACTTTGTAGAACACCAAGTTTCTAGGATTTAGATTAGGCTACTCTAAAGTCTTTTAATTTTTTTTCTATTGCCTTTCTGTCACCTTTTAGTAATTCATTTTAGAAGAAGAGGCAAAAGCTTGCAGTGTGATGTAGACCATGTTCTCTTAGACACCTCTCCACAGACCTGACCATTGGACAACTGAACCAAGATATCCATATCAGACTCAACCAAAAAGATGTAATCCACCAGGTTCCAAAAGAGAGAAAAACATAATGGAGTATGGTGAGACATTTGGTCTTTTATTTTCTTAATTTATTATTATTGTGGGTACATAATAGTTGCATACCTTTGTAGGTTACATGTGATGTTTTGATACAGGCATACATTGTGAATTAACCAAATTGGGGTAATTGGGGTATCTATCACCTCAAGTGTTTAACATTTCTTTGTATTAGAAACATTCTAATTCCATGCTTTTAGTTATTTTAAAGTATACCCTAACTATTGTTGATTATAGTCACTTTGTTGTTCTATCAAATATTGTTCCTTCTACTTAATTATGCATTAATCATTTGCACTTCATCTCTCCTCCCTGCTCCCCTTCCTAGCCTCTGGTAACTATCATTCTACTGTCTTGAGACATGTGGTCTTAATTAAACATCTCAAAGCATTTATTTACTGAACATCTACTAGGAATTGTCTAGATACTAGAGATAAAAGATACATGCCAAAAATAGGATAAAATGGTATTTTTAAAGATTTCACAAATGTAGTAGTGATAGGTAAGCAAAATGATGCCTGTTATGAAATGTTATAAGGTCCAAAATGTTATAAATCTAGAGGTGGCACTGAATGATAGCAGGGGATGATGGACAGGAGCTGGATAGTGGGGGGGGAGGGGAATGGTTATGGGTGGTTTGAAAGAGAGGATGAGATCTGAACAGGCACTTGCTAGGTGACAAGAGTTATAATGAACTTCAAGTAGAGAACAGAGTTATGTGCAATTGTACAGAGCCTTGAAGGGGGAGGTGGCATTGAAGAACCACAAATTCTTCCATGTGCTTGAGCTTGGGTTAAGTGTCTGACAAAGGCAGAAGACTAGAATATAGAGGAATGTAGTGGTTAGATTATGAGGGTCCAGCCATGCAATGTAAGAAGTTCAGACTTACAGGCAGCCATAGAAGTATTTAAACTGGAGAATCACATGTTAATATTTATGATTTAGCAAAGGCACTCTTTCTGGACATGTGAATGCTAGTAGACTTAGTTATCTATTAAGTGTTGTCTTAGATGGACATTTCACCCTTTTTCCATGCCCTGTATGGCACCTTGAAGAGCATGCCCATTATTTCTCTGCTAAGACTTGGACTTTGGATTTTCCTTTGAATACTCTATCTACCCAAATTTAATTATCTTTCTCCTTTTATTTGCACTATTCCCCTAGTTCTCATATAACTACCTCTTCCTTCTCGAGAAAACATGCTTTCCACCTGAAGCATCCCTCTCAGTAATCCACATCAATTCTATTCCTATGACTCAGCAACTGAGCCCCTTCTCTGACTCAGCCAACATCCTATTCCTACTAAAGACTTTCAGAGTTAGGGAATGGGTAGATCACATCTCATCAGTGACTAGATCAGAAATCAATGTACAGTGCTGGGGACAGTTATATAGATTCATACAATAAACACATATGGGTTTTCAACTAGGGGTGAGCAAAAAGCATCACAGATATTAGGAAGCCTTGAATGCCATACAGACTTCAGAGGCAAGTTTTTAATGAAAGACAACTAGACCAATCAGATTTGGGAACTTTAGACTTATCAAAAAGTCTTAGGGGTTAAAGGCTAAATTAAGAGGTGAGAAGTTTACATATAGAAGAATTGGATGAAAGAGAATTTGCTTCCATTACAAGGGTCAAGACAAGGGATCGGGGATCAGATGGACAAGATGGGAAAGAGCAGACTACAGACACATAGTATATGAGGTGAATGCTGGAAGCATTGCAGCAAGCAGAGAGGGAGGTGGAAAGTAATATTTAAAGATAGAAGACTATTGCATGGTAGAAACAGTTTAGATTTTGGAGACTGAGTGCCTTAGGTAATTCCATCTCTGCTACTTTTTACTTGTGTGAATTTAGCCTAGTTATTTACCTTATTATCTGTGCCCAATAGTGAGGGATAGCCAGAGTTGTAGGTAATGCCTAAAGCAATGCAGTCCCTCGAGTCTACTCAAAGTTTCAAGAATAAAATAAAAATCTTAAAAATCAAGAGGGCTCAGGCTAATATTAGAGAACATATAAATGGAATTTATCTCATTTTCCACACTAGGCCAATGTGACAAGAGATACTTGGTCAGATGTTGTAAGACTCAGTGTGTGGAAAATGGAGAAAATTAGTAGAATGTTATGGGAAAAAGCATTAAGTAAGAGGGATAATCAAATACATAACTTCAACCTCCAGCCTTATCTCTGTCTGTTTCTTTCCTCCTTACCCTCAATTCTTTCTAATAAAAATGAAAATAATTCCACCATTAACTTTATCATCTTTTTACTCTGCTCCTATGCATTTTTAATTTTCTCTCCTCCAAAACTCTATAATGCATTCTTCAGTCCAAATGGCACCTTCTTGGTAAAGACTTTCTGGGTTCCCCGGAGAAAAAGAATTATTCTCTACTCTGGATTCCCACTATACTTAATATTCTATTGCAATATTTATTACAATTGGTTACAGTGCCTCCTTTGCTAGACAACTTCAATGTCTATTTCTCTTGGCATTTTCTGTGCTTAGAACTATCTGGCCCATGATAGTGTTAAAGGCATAGGAAATGGAATGAGGGGCGGGGTCACAGAGTGAGAAATTATCATTTTTAAGATGGGAAAGACCTGGATATTGCTAGTGAGATAGCAAGAGTAGAAAATAAGCAGTGAAAAGAAAGGAAAGAATGACTAATTGATGGTACAATGTTCTGGAAAAGATACAAAAATGTAACTAGTAAAGAACCAGTAGAAAGGATTCTGTTTAGAAAGAGATAATTGGGTGACTATTTTTAAAAGTTGTAGGAAATGATTCTGATCAGAAGGATCTGTTGAAAGAATCTTCAAACATCAATAATATTTTTTAAGAATTATGAAAACATCAATAATATTTCTCACTGCTCAGAACCTTGCATATTCCCAGTCTACTCAGTAAAAACCAACATGTTTACAACTGCTTAGAAGGAGCACAATGATCTATACATCATCACTTCCCAACCCCTTACTTCTATTGCTTCATTTCTGCCCCTCCACTTACTCTGGTTCAAGTCATGCTGGATTCCTTAGTCCTCACTTTGTGCCTTACCTTAATGTCTTTAAACTACCTGTTCATTTTGTCTGGAAAAAAGCTGGAAAGCTGTTCCACCAGAGAGCCAAATGGCTAATGCTTTCACTTTCATCATGACTCTACCCAATGAGGCCCCTTTCTACGATTCTATTTCAAAAATCAACCTGCCACCACTTCCTGCACTCTTAATTTTCTTTATTTTGGTCTGTTTATTTTTATCACAGAACTTATCAATTCCTATATTGATATCTTTATTGTATTTCTTGCTTATTTCCTGTCTTCCTCCCACTAAGATGTAACTACTTTAGATTAGGGCTTTTTGCCATTTTCATCTATTTTACTAACTATACTATTCTAAATGTCTGAAATAGTACTTGTCAAATAGTAGGTTACTCAGTGACTATTTGTGAATAGAATAAATTTAATATACAGAAATAGATAGCTTACATGATAGATGAGTTTCCTGAGAAATGAGATCTAGAGATAGAGAAATTGGTATTAGAAAAGAATGAACAAAGGAATCAGAGGAAGAATGAACAAAGACATCAGAAGATTAACATTAATGATTTTGTAATGGGAAATTAAATTACCAACTGATAGCATCATTTGTCCTTCTGAAATAGGAGGTGACACTGCTGAGAGTTGGGGGAGAGAAATTAGAGATGAAAGACAAGAGTCTTTGGGAGAAATGGAGAGTGCTTTGACTGATTCCACTGTGTAGTATGGCCAGTCATTATTTGCAGCCTAGTAGAACTCCATGACCATAAATTTATGGCAGTATCATCTGTCCTCTTATGTGATTTTTCTCAAGCGGGGCTCAGTTGCTCAGGTGCAGCTTAGGATAAAGTCCTGTTGTTTTCTTCTAAGGACCCATGTGCAGGCAGTGATAGGTCCTTCTTCCAATGGACTACCTAGGGAAATATCTTGTGGCTAAAACACATTAAAATATAATGCCTTACTTACTTGTTTGGCTCCTTCTCAAGACTTTGAATGGGGGAATCTGACCTTTTTGTCTTTATATTTTCAACATCCAGTGTGGGACAAAGGCCCCAAGTAAGTATTACCTTATTTATAATATTTTAAGTATCATTAAGTACATAATATACTTTACTTATGATAAAGTAATAGATCTTTATCATAAGCATTAATAATGCTATAAATTTCTACATTCATGATTTGGTGGCCTTTTTAGTATCATACTATAGCCTCTCTTCACCCAGAAGTGAATTGAACTTTAGACAAATTGAAGTTTACTTTAGATTATAAAATGAATAAGTGATACATAATTAACTAGAATTAAGGCCTTCTGATTATTTATCCCACCTGTATGTACTTCTTTTAAGGCTTTAGTGCACACTTTAAATATTGGGGCTCCTTTATCCATGTTGAATCTCTTGTCTTCTTACTCCTTTCTTATGTAATTCCTGAAAGATCAGACATAACTGAGAATGCTTTCATATAAAAATTCCTTCATAACTTTATTGTGTAAATGTTTGGATTTAGGCTGTGTGCTTCCACACTGCCTTACACCTCTTGAGCAAAAATTACCTACTTGAGAGAATTGTCAAAATTAACTGAACGATAATTCTTCTTGGTGGAGAAAAAAGCCATATTTAAGTTCTATTTCATTATGGCAATTTTTCCAACATGTATAACCAACTCTTGGTGATCTAGCGGGTTTAGGCCATAAAGTACAAAGAAATCAGAAACAACTTCAAATATTTATGGTTGTCCAGGAAATTCTGCATCTTCTTCTTTCTAGTTATATGAATTTTTCCTTTACCTCTCATTGTTATTGTTTGCCTTGTAGAGTTTATATCTATATTTAGTTTCTTATTCATTCATTTGTTTTAGAGATAGGGTCTTACTCTGTCACCCAGGTTGAAGTGAAATGGTATGATCTCAGGTCACTGTAACCTCAAATCCCTGTGCTCATGCAGTTTTCTCACCTCAGACTTCTGAGTAGCTAGAACTACAGATGAGCACACCAGGCTTGGCACATTTTTATATTTTTTAGAGATGGGGGGCTCTCACTATGTTGCCCACATTGGTCTTGAACTTCTGCTATGGGCTCTCAAAGCACTTGGATTACAGGCCCAGCCAGTTTCATTTTTATATATAACCTCAAGCCAACTTGTATCTCTACTTTTCTCTTTCCATTATGCCCACTTATGAAAAATGTGTTTTGAATTTCATTTCTTTCCTCAGATCATGTTGTGCCCTTGGAATTCCAGGATACTCCTGAGTCATAGGACCTCCTGACTCCCTGCTTTCAAGATGGCTCCTTATATAAAAATTGTCTTCAGGCAGCGTCCATAATAAGAAAGAGTTTCAATCAAGGAATAGATAAAATTAATCAAGAGTCATATCTTGGAGCATAAAAATTTTGAGTCAATCTTTGAAGAGGACATAGATAATTATACAAATTAATTTGAGAACACATGTGAACTACCATATACATATAAATGTAAGTATATATACTTAAATGTGTATAACGAACATATAAAGTTTTTATTCATATTAATAAGACTTGATTTTTTAAGCCATGGCCCTAAACATAGGCAGAGAATTATTAACTACTATTACCAAGATCTTTAAAATGCATTTAGCATAGCTGAGGAATAGGCCAGAGTCAGTGATTCTCCTGACCAGGAAGGTTTTTCCGACTAATGCAGTGTTTCTATTTTCTCCAGGTTTTGAACTTCCCAGTTTGTCTGCCCTGTTTTCTGCACCATCCTTGGTACTTGTTCCAACCACCTGTCCTGCTTTACAAATGCCTCTGAAATCTGGAAATACACTGACAAGGAAAGTATTGACTTCAAATACTATCTGAAGACCTCTTTCTGATCCAGATCCAAAGGCCTGGGCCTTGAATCTGACTTCATAATCCTGCTTTGATATTCTTAGCTTTGTATGGGTTTGTTTTCAAGTCCTATGTTGACTCTTGTGTTTCTGGAGAAGATCTATGGCATCTCACAATTCCTAAATCGTACCCTAGGTCTGGAGGGTGGCAGTTATGTTAAGTGTAATAATAAAGTACCTGTACCCTGAGGGCCCCATGCTGCTAATGTGAATTTCATGCTCCAATTTAAAGTAATTCTTACTAAATTCCTTGTCTTTGGTATCCTAACCATGTGGAAGGAAAATATCACCAATATCAGTGAGTTCATCCTGGTTGGCTTCCCTACTGCTCCTTGGCTGCAGGTTCTGCTCTTCTTTCTCTTCCTCATCACCTACTTGTTTGTGCTGCTGGAAAATGTGGTCATCATCCTCACTGTGTGGGTCACTGGGTCCCTGCATAAGCCCATGTACTATTTT
>CAUYPK010101049.1:0-17288 GCA_963574355.1 Loris lydekkerianus | reverse complement strand
CAACGACTCAGCAAGGCCCGGCCTGAAACTGCCTCTACCTAGATACAGCCAATGTGGTACCATACCACTGGCCCGACCCTGTCACTCACCTCTTCCCCCGCCTTCTTTCCCTGCCCCTTCTCCACAATAAAAAAAAAAAAATAAATAAATAAATAAATAAATAAATAAATAAATAAATAAAAAAAAAAAAAAAAAACTAGGGAAACAAACGGAAATAATGATCCCAGGCCCAGATGGGTAAGAGATGAAACCAGAAAAGAAAGGGTGATGAGGAAGAATGCAGTGCAGTTTGTCACCCTCTGGTGACAATGTCAGTATCAGGAAGCCTGGAACAGGACACACTGCACGTCCTCAGGGGACCCTGAAGGCAGCACACACCGCCACCAGCTCAGCAGTTTGCTCTCCCCTTCAAAAAAACAAAAGTTGAACCTGAATCTAATGGAGCCTTTGGAGGTAACTTATAGTGTACAGACCACATTCGGAACAAAGGCGTAAGCTAAGACCCAAGTGGCAGCAAACCAACCAACGCAGAACGTGAGGCCTTCCAAGGCCCAGAGATGAGCTACATCACAACTTAAAAACACAGCGGACACGGGAGAACAGTCTGCAGCAAAAGACGCAGTGCAATTCATGTATCTAACATGGACTCTGATTCACATTTGTGAGACAACTGAGGCAATCTGAATATAGACTGGGATTACATAACGGCAAAACCACAGTGTTAATTTTGTGAAGTGTGATAGCAGTGTATCAGTCCAGGCTCTACCACGGGAACAGCACCAGAAAGACACATACCTGAGAAACAGAGAGATTTTAAGGAACCGACTTATGCAATTGTGGGGGCTGTGAGGTCTAAAATTTACAGTGCAGGCTGGCAGGCTGGAAACGCTTGGGCAGGAGGGGATGCTGCCGGGGTGCGGCAACCTCCGGAAGCCTCAGTTTTGCTTTTAAGGCTTTCCAATGGGTGGGATAAGATTTACTCAGAATAGCAAGGACTGCCTTTTTTAAGTCAACTGATCAGAGATGTTTAACCACATCTATAAAATTCATTCAGAGCAGCACCTAGATTAGTGCTGACTTGAATCACTAGGCATTGCAACTTAGCCCAGGTGACACATAAAACTAACTGCACAAATAGCATGGTAGTTACGTAAGAATTTTGGAGTTGGTGGCAGCTTGAAATCAACGATGGGAGAATATTTACATCTTGGCAATCAGCAAACATGACAAACCAGGGCCTTTTCCGTTCTTTCCCCTGACAGGTTGTTTTCCAGCACACCATTATTCTAGCCATCCTTTGACAAGCCAGGCACAAGTGTGAACATGTTTGTTAACTCACAGCACAAAAACTTAATTTTTTTTTTAAGTTTTAACTGTCATCAAAGCTTCATACAGTATCACCCAACTAAGCATTTTCACTCTAAGACACTAATCGATACCAGTTAGTCTCCCCAGTGGAGAGATCTCAGCCATCAGAAAGCAGGATGTGACAAGGTTTGGTGACATGAGTCCACCCCTTGTCTCCTGGGCACCAGTCTTACCAAACTACTTTCAGTGAACAGTTGATCAAGTATTGCTGGAACTTCTGGAAATCAAGAAGTTTGTAACCTTTCATCATAATTTTTTTTGAGGACATTCAAAACCCCCCTTTTCATAAAGTTTTTCTCTAAAAATGTTTTGCTCTCTACACCCTGATCATAGATTTTGGCTGAGCTCACATCCTTCAATGGTAGAATCATCCTCCAGGGGTAGAAACATCCTCCATGTTCAATTTCTGAAGTCCATGCCTGGCTAGGATATCAGGGCAGAGTTCCCTTGACTCGGTCTTCTCACCTGTGACCTGGAAACGGTGGCAGCTTTCACCTCCGAGGACAGTTCCAACACCCACCAGTGGGCTCCTGACCTGGCCTCCCTAACCCTTGATGTGACTGCCTTGTTGCCCCAGCTCCTGGGCCAAGCTGTTCTTTTTCTGGCTAATCCAACTTGGTTTCATGCCAGTATTTACTGAGCAGTTTGTTTGGCGTTTTTTTTTTTTTTTTTTTTTTTGCATCATAAATTCTGATTCGACATCTCCAACTTCTATCTCTAAGAAATTCCGCATCATGAAGGGTCATTGGACTCTTTAATCCTCATTAATCGAGCTGTAGCCATAGTTCTTCTCTTACTCCACCACGGTGGTATTTGGGGGCACTCTGGAAGGGCAACGCCAACAGGCTGCAACAAGGTGCAGGCTGCTGCCTCCAGGGGAAGTGGCGTGTGGAAGGCTGGGCCCAAAACATCCAGGTTGCAATAGGCTTGGATGATAATTCTTCTTGAAACTGCATGCTTCAACTATGAAAAGCTAAATGAAAAGATTTTTTCAAAGTAGCTAAGGGAAAAAAAAATACTTGAAAGCCTTCTGTAATTAAACATTTTAGCGCATAATCATAAAAGCTGTGCCCACAAAGTGCATTTCCTCAGTGAATCATCTAGATCTCTGTGAAAGAAAATCAAGAACAGTCTTTGCTAAATGATTTTCATGCAACCTTTAAGTGGGGGCTCATTTTTAAGTAAATATCAAAGAGATGCACGACAGAAACCTCACCTTGATTCAACAGATATCTGCTCTGTTCTATTACTGTGTTTAGCAGAGTCTGAGGCGTGGGGCGGGGTGTGCTCAGCCAACACCCTTCTTTACTTAACTCCGTGGTGGTTTGAGGGGGGCTGATAAAGACCACAGGAGAGGCTGGGCAGCCGTAAGCCAATCCCTTGGGACACACAGGGGCCTCTGAGGAGTGTCAGTTATTTTGTGCCAGTCCTGCCCCGACAGGTACTAAACCACTCTTGGCCTGAGTTTTTCAAGCATCTGCAGTGTTGGAGGGCAGCTCTGGTCCTGTAGCTGGTGCCTGTGAATAGGGCTGTGACTGATCTCAGTGGGCCCTTTAGGGCAGCAGTTCTCAACTTGTAGGTTGCAACCCACGGGAACTGTATTAAAGGGCCACAGCATTAGTAAGGTTGAGGACCATTGCTTTAGGGAGTCTCTCTCTCCTTAAGTACCACTTGAGGGGCAGAAAGGGCCATGGTGAAGTGTGGGGTGACTCACACCCCATAGCCCAGGGAAGGCAGCCCTGCAAGGCTGGTCGGTTCTGACAGCAAAAGGGCCTCCCCGTGGGAAGAGGAGCAGGTTTGTCTAGATTCAGAGCCAGCCCCATGACACAGGGTGTCCTCCAACAGGCTGTGCACACCTGATGTGCTGTCCCCAAGCTCTCTGTTACAGCCTGTGTTCAGGAACCCAGGAGAGAGCTGGGGGTGACCAGCCACACCATCCACCACCTGTGGTCAACTGCATGCTGAAGAGTGAAGATGAACACACCAGCTGTTGTGTGAGTGAAGCTCTCACCATCGACATCCAGGGGCTGCTCATTAAGGACCCACTGGAAGTCCTACTCCCTCCTGTGGACTTGTCCTGCTCGTTTTCTTATTGCTGTTTTCTGTTTTACTGTATTCCAACAATGAGCTCAAACTGAGTGGGACAAAAATACTATTCACAGTAAAGCAAAGCCAAGGCCTATAGCCTTACAGAACATCAGATATGAAATGGAAAAGGCGGTAAGATAGACACAGAAAAGTGAGATGGGCCACAGCAGCGTCATGTCCAAAGGAGATTGTGTGGCTGTCATTCACCCCTCCCCACGGGAGGCGCCAGTCAGCCGTTACTCACCGTGTTTACATCTGCAAAGTTCCCAGGAATACTGCATTTGTGAAAACTGAAGCAGGAAGTGCAGGGTCAGCCTCCCGTGCACGCCTCGTCACAGCATTTCACCAACACATCAATGCATCACCTTGTTTTATGTGTGCTTCTGTTCAAAGACACCCAATTTCATGGGTCACAAGCCGGATTAGCCGACACTGAGCTTAGGGCAGCAGCTCTGCCACTCACGCCTGAGTGAGGCTTGTCTAACATGTGAGTTCTCCCTGAGGCATATCACAGCCTCTTGAGCATAGGAACATTAAACAGCACTTCGCATGATGGTTAGGGCCATTTTAAACAGGAAAATCACCAACATAAGGCACAGAAGTGCAAAACAACACGGCATTAAACAGACTGTGAGAAGCACACTTCACGGTGTGAGAGCCGGGACTGGGAGGCGAAGCCAGCCCTGTCCAACCTCAGCTGGGAACGTGAATTTTAGGTGACTCAAATTCCAGGCCAATGCTGTGCATGTCCCTGAATGACACCAATAATTCATCTTGGAGCTAAAAATAAAGTTTAGGCCTTAGGAAAATTCTCTAAAATAAATTTTAAAGAGTAAGGAATCCATAAATAATAGGAATTGACTATCATTCCATTCCTTTCTGATGCTACTTAAAACCCAAGGTAAGACTGCTGAAATGGCTCGGGGCTTCCAAAATCTGAACAGTGGTTTCTTTCTACAGAAATATTACCTAGTCACTTTATTTCCTGTTGGGGAAAGAAATACTCATCAATCTGAGAGATCTGTTCACCTCTAACAGTCATAAATGTCCAAGTCTCTGCTGTTAAATTACGTTGACCAGAAACTCCCCGGTGTCGTGAGTAAGCTAGCTCCACATTTGGCCCTAGTGTTGGTACACGTGGACAGTGTCCTGCACTCAAAATAGAGTTTGGCTCAAAGTGAGAAGGAAACCTTAGCTGTTCTTTTCCTAGTCAACACATTCTCCTAGGGTCATGATTTTCCGATTGGAACTAATTAAGAAATCTTTTCAGATGCTTAAGAAAAGTATATTCATATAATCAACAGCTTTATGCAAGGGGAGTTTTTCCCTTACAAATGAGCTGTCTTGTGCCCTGAACTATCCCTGCTGACCACAGACTCCAGAACTTGCTGTCTATTTCTGCTGGGAATTCTGATTATGTCATGTGACTGAAGGGACAGGTTTCCACACTGGCAGATGTGCTAAGTCATGAGTGAAGAGGCACTGAGAATAAAAACCAAGCCCAGGTTTTCCACAAATGGAACAAAAAATGCTATTATTCTGAAAATATTCCTGCTCTTTCCTGGACCACTCCTTATGTAGGTGGCCTTTGATCTGCTCAGCTGAGAATACGAGAAGCATTATCAAGCGAACTTCCATGTGCCATAGTCCAAGGCTGCTGCCCAATGTAACTGCTCACGACAGGGAAGGGATACTCCTGGGATACTCCTGGGATACTCCTGGGACCTGAATGAAATACCCCCAGAGAGTTCCCACCGCCCTTTGTTCTGATCTGACCCTCAACACCACACAACTAAATAAGTTTTCCAGGTAACCTAACCCCAGAAAGAAGGTATTTTGTGTAGCAGAGAGGAACATTCTCTTCACAGCAGTCAAAACATGGCCTTCTGGAAGAAAGTGCACCATCAGATTTCCCCAGTAAAGCCAGAAAAGAGATTCTGGCCTGACACAGGGCCCCTTAGGACAAACACAGGCAGTCTCAGCTGGGACGAAGGGCTCTTCACAAGCACAACGTGGAGTTGTGCTTTGTAAGCCCCCACTTCTATCTCGCATGGCTGAGGGTCTCTCTCTGCTCTTCTCTGAGCAGCTCACAAGCACCTGACGAAAGCTACAGATGCCACACCAGAAGCCAGCACAAGGATGTGCTCCCAACCACAAAGGTGTGTTCCTGAGTCAGCTTATGATGGTACTAAAGTTTGTGCTCACGGACTTAGACTTAGAGCATGGAGTGCTCCCCACTCAGTCTGGGTGGCTTTGAATTTTCAGTAAGACGAGAAGTATCCATTTTCCTGTGAAGACTCTGTAGTTCATCTTCTTCGCAGCTGTCTGTAAGACAACAGCGACGTGGAAGGCTGTGCAGTAGCAGAGTCCAAGTCTCCCTGCATGCAGCACACCAAGTGTACTTGCAGTTAAACTTTACCCCGTACTTAAAAACAAAGACACAGTCCGAGATATGTACATGTACTTTTTTGACTGGACTCCTAGTTAGTATTTCATTGAATTAAAATACTGGGATTGGTTTACCCAGTTCCTGGCTGACGGGTGCTTTCTCTCCCTGCCCACAGTAGACCTTGCAGATGTGACGTCCCCAGGCGCCCCCTGCACGCCTTTAGGACTGTGAGCACCTACAGAGAAACAGAACTCACTGGGATGGTTACGAAGGGCCTTTCCTTTTATGCCTTTGTCCTTTTCTCTTTTTCCTTAATTTTTATAAAGTTCTTTTGCCATGCATGCTTATTTAAGAAACACTTCCCTACACTGATATGATGAAAAGATTTGTCTACAATGTTATAAAAACCTTAACGATTTTGATCCACCTAGTATTTTTATGCCACGTGAAGAATCTGACGCTTTTTTTTTTCCATAAGAGAGCCAATATTTTTCTTTTGTTAGTTTATTTCTTCGCTTTTTCATTCATTGATTACTTCAGGCGAATGTGCTATTGTCACTCCTTTGAACTGCTGAATAATTTTTGAGTAGGGCTCACTTTGCAGTGGGACCACATCACAGGGAGTGGCAGACTCTGCACGCAGACCAGGTAGGTCTCCATACGAGTTTTGGGTCTATAGACCTTTGAACATTCCCAAGTAAATGCAAAGGTAGAAATAAGATTCCCACAACTTATATCATGTGAGTTGCTCCTTCGGAATTGTGTCCCCCCACCCAACTCACCCCCCTCAAGAATATATTGAAGCCCTGCCTCCCAGGACATGAGACTGTGACCTTGTTTGGAAAGATGGCTGCTGGAGATGTAATTAGTTAAATGAGATTGCAGTGATGGGGACCACTATCCAATGTGACCGGCGTCCTTAAAAGAAGATGGCCACGTGAAGCTAGAGACACACAGGAGTACCACGTGATGATGCAGACCACAGAGACGCAGCTGCAAAGGTCCCAAGGACCTCAGCAAACCACAAAAGTTAGCAAGAAGTAGGAAGATTCTCTCTTGATTTCAGAGGGAGCACAGCCTTGCGCCTTGATTTCAAACTTCTGGCCTCCAGAGTATGAAGGATTTCTGTTGTTCTAAGCTAGGCACATTGTAGTTCTTTTTCCGGACAGCCCCAGGAAAGGACACAGTGGGGAGCCACCTTAGGTTCCTCACTGCTCCCCTGACTCTTGGTGCTTGCTGGGGCTTTGGTCCCCTACACTATGCTCCTGCTGAGTTCCCGCCTTCTCTGTGATGGGGCCACACTCTTCAAAGCCATCACAGAGGCAGGCAGCAGGTGCTGGCAGCTCAGGGTCCCCTGACAGAAATTCAGGCACATTCCAAGGGCAGAGCGAAATGCCAAGTCTCTGTGCTTGTGATGGTGAGGCTCAGATCCAGAAAGGACGACAAACTCAAACTCCACTCCAAGGCAGCTCTGATTTGAGTGTTTGTACCCCTCCAAATTCAAATAGAAACTTAACACCCAGGGCAAAAGCATTAAGAGGTGAGGCTTTTAGGATGTGCTTAGGCCCACAGGACTCCAGCTTCATAAACAAGGTTAATATCGTTATAAAAAAGTCCTGGGAGGCTTGCCTGTCTTCCCATCCCCTCTGCCAGGTGAGGAAGCAGCTTTTGTCCGCCTTGGCTCCTCCACCCTCTGCCCCGTGGACGCAGCAATGCAGTTCTATCTTGGGAGAAGAGAGTCGCCCTCACCAGACACCAAACCTGCCAGCGCTTTGACCTTGGCCTTCTCAACCTCCAGAAACTTGAGAAATGAACGTGTATTGTTTATAGATTACCCAGTCTGTGGCATTTTGTTACAGCCGCACACATGATTACAGACAAGGCCAAAAAGTTCTAAATGATAGGAACCCCGTGTTCACCTATAATCTCAGGGAAATGTTTTATTCTGGCTAAAATCCCTAGTCAGAGGCACAAATATGTAGATGAAAACAGATAGAAGATAGACTGTCTGGCCAGAATAGTGTCTCAGCGTATGACACAGACACGCCTTAGGTGGGAGGGACCCCCGTCTATCCTTCCACTTCTCCAAGGCCTTGGCCACACCCTCCCTCTAGGTGCACCTGCGTATCTATGGGTCAGGCTGGGGCCAAGAGCTTCCCAGAAAGATGCTCAGAGGTAGGGTAGGACAGCTGGAAAGACAAATGACAAGTTAAATCAAACCTCTAGGATCTGTTACTGCCTAACCCTATTCCATGACTAAGAAAATATCACCTTAAAAGAGAAACAGATATTAACAAAGCACTTCACATATGGGAAGGAAGGAAAAAAATCACAGTAAGGATATAAAGCTTTCAGCTATCTTCCCCAGTACTATCTTCCCCAGTACTCATCATGAATTACGAGCTCACTGTCTATCTCCTCCATGCAAACGTCTTGACTGGATTTGGAGGTGTGTACTTGGCTCCTTCCTTTGTGACTTGAGTGAGGATAATATTAGTGGCTGCTAAGAAAAAAAAAATTTGAGATACAGAATACTGAAGAAGTTTAGTGAAGCGTTGCCTAGCAACCTTTAATAGGAAATAATTTAAACTCTGGATTTATTTTTTCCCCGAGAACTTACTGCTCTAGCCTGTAGTTTAGAACTCACGTTCTTTCCTTTCAGCAGCTTCCCTGAACACCCGCAGGGGCGCATACACAGCCCTAACCTGATGTCGTATTAGTCACCAATTCTCTAAAGTACGTTTCATGGGACAGAACAACAGCACCCAAGATTCAGTGCTAAAGTAGCTGGTATTCCATAACCAACACAAGGGACATGAGGCAGGAAGCCTTACGACAACCACCATCAAAAATGTCTCCATTTAAAGCGAGTCAAGAAGAGATGTTTGTGAAGCCCAGAGAACATTTTCTTTTGCTCATAAAATTCCAGCTCTTTCAGGAACAGCACAAATTCCACAGGACATCTTTAGCCATCATGCTGACTTTCCCTAGAAATGCTTTCAGATTCCCTGACAGCTGCACACACAGGGCCAGGGTTCTTGGGGCAGTGTGAAGCACTGTGCAGGTTCCTAGTGAGGGTGCAGACAGCACCACAGCAGGCACCACACAGGGGGGAGCCCAGAGCCAGCACAGGGTGAGCGCCTTCCACTGTCCAGCACCAGGCGAGCACCTTCCAGTGTCCAGCACCAGGTGAGCGCCTTCCAGTGTCCATCACCGGGTGAGCGCCTTCCAGTGTCCACCACCAGGTGAGCGCCTTCTAGTGTCCATCACCAGGTGAGCGCCTTCCAGTGTCAAGCACCGGGTGAGCGCCTTCCAGTGTCAAGCACCGGGTGAGCGCCTTCCAGTGTCCAGCACCGGGTGAGCGCCTTCCAGTGTCCATCACCGGGTGAGCGCCTTCCAGTGTCCATCACCGGGTGAGCGCCTTCCAGTGTCCATCACGGGTGAGCACCTTCTAGTGTCCAGCACCAGGTGAGTGCCTTCCAGTGTCCAGCACCGGGTGAGCACCTTCTAGTGTCCAGCACCAGGTGAGCAACTTCTAGTGTCCTCTGTGTCTGATGGGATTTTCCCAAAGGGAAAGAATGTGAATACAACAGGCAAGACAGACCCAAGAGGAGAAACCAGCACAAAGAGATAATAATATAAGGAATCTACATATAAGACAAAAATGGAATTTCAGTTTTCATTTTCAGTTACAAAAGCAATAGTCACTTCCCAAACAATAAATGCCTGACAATCAAGTCCGTGAACTTGCCACCATGTGCTTATGTTGGCATTCTGCACAAATAACTTGGTACGGTCTCATAACCTTGGCGTAACAGTGTCTCCCAGCCGGGTTCTGTTGATGTGTGGCAGTGTCTTGCTGGGTGGCGTTCATTATTGTGGTTGCACGTTTTTGTGTGCCACCATGAGAATGTCAGAGCTTGAATCAGAGCAATGAACAAGAATTCATAAATATCTTGTTGAACTTGAAGGAGTGGAAGTGAAATCAGGAACATGTTATTCCAAGTTTATGGGGACAATGTCATGAAGAAAATAGCAGTGTACAAGTAGATTAAATGTTTCTCTTTAAGGGAGAGAAAACGTCAGTATGATGAGAGGCCATGGAAGCTATGTAATGAGCAGAACTGATGGAAACATTGCAAAAATTCATCAAATTGGGTGTAAAAATCATCGGATGGCTGTGAGAATCATAGCAGACCAAGTAAACATCAGAAGAAAAACAGAAAAATATTAACTGAAAATCTTGGCCAACAACTCATGGCTCTTGCAGCACTACAATGCACCAGCTCACAGGGACTCTCTGTGAGGATGTTTTTGCCATTAAACAAATAACTGTATTGTAGCCCCCTCCCTACTCTCCTGATCTGGTCCCCAGTGACTTTTCTTTACTGGAAGATAAAGGAAATATTGAAAGGAAGACATTTTAATGACATTCAGGACATCAAGGGTAATGCAACAACAGCTCTGAGTTCCAGATAAAGAGTTCCAAAATTGCTTTGAAGGATGGAGTAGGCACTGGTGTTGGCACATAGCTTCCCAAGGGGTTTACTTTGAAGGTGACCAATGAGGTATATAGCACTGTTTCTAGGATGAGTTCACAAACCCATTTTCAGACATGAGGCAAACTCTTGTTCCTTTGACCAAATGAGTCCAATTTCTCCTACTGATTCATCTGAGGAGGGAAAATATTTCTGAACAAGAATATCAGCTGGCAATTCGAAATAGCAATAGTACCAAATTTTTAGCATGTGAAGAAACAACTTCCTCCCTATGAAGGTTTTCCAAATAACATCTAACCCAAAAGTGGTTCAAGTAGAACAATCCGGACTTCAACATGTCCCTTCTGTTATCACACAATAACCTGCCATTTGCCAAGGCATGACAGGAGATAACACCCAGTCACCAACAACAGCAAGATCACGGGTGATGGTGTCGGAATGATGAGGTCGAATTCTGGTTCTCTTCCTTGCTGTGTGACTTGGGGAAAATTGCTTGCCTTCCCTGGGTTTCAGTTTCCTCATCAGCAAAATGCAAGTAATAATAGTACTAACCACCTTGCAGGGCTGTGCAGAAGTGCAATGTAATTGCACAGTGCCTGGCACATGGAGGACCTCGGGAGTGTTTTCTATACTCCACGGTAGTAGAGGCGAGTGAACAGACACACTATTTGCACACTTCCTTCCATAAGTATCTGTGATGTGACAGGGAAACAGAGCAGCCACAGGGACATGGTGTCTTCAAAATGCACCTGGGCTTTGGGGGTAGAATGAAGAACAGAAGGAAGAATGGCAATGCCTGTTTGATGGCCGGATAAACACTTAATTAGGACTTGATCTTCAGCACCAGGGCCTCTGCTCTCCTTCAGAAAAGCACATGAGAGAGAATGATGAAGAGCGGAGAGGTTGTTCCAGAAACAACAAAATAATTCCATTCCAGCAAGACCGGGTCTGGGAAGGTCCATGTGAAGGTTCTGATAATTCCTTAGCTCCGGGCACAACAAGAGTGATTTTCATGACACTGGCTGGGCACGAACAGTGGCCTAGTTTACACAGCCAGAAGGGTGTGGGTTCTCCCCAGCAGCACCCTGTGGGGCCCAGCCCTAGTCACAGGTCTCATCAGGATATGCTCTGCCACAAAAAAATAAACAAAAAGACAACTTTCATCTTGATTGTTAACTGAAATAATTTCTAACTCCTTTTGAATTTTTCCTAGCTGTGTGCCTATTCATATTAAGTTCAAAACACCCCCCCGAGAAGTCACCTTGGTGCACAAGAGCTCACAGAGGGTCTCCCGGGTCGCTGAGGACCCAGTTTCTGCTCGTGTTCACATGCACCTTGGTTCTTCCAGGGGTAAATCCATGCTCTGGTCGCATTCCAGGTGATCGTGCCACAGGAGATGCTAACTGGACTCTGTACCATTTCAAAGGGTATGAGAAACATTTTATTTTCCTTCATTTCCACCCATTTTCGATTTTTTAAAAAAGATGTCTGGACATTGTTGTCCTATTTTACTAAGAAAACACACAATTGCACAGGCTCGATGTCTGACATTCTTTTAGGTCATAGGACAAAGAAAGTCTCTTCTTCCTGGAGCAAAGTGTTAGCCTTTGCAATTGGTGGTAATTTAACAAGTCCGTATAATAGCCTCCACGTGGCCCTCCTGCCGAGCCTGAAACATGGCTGTCTGGAATGGGAGTTCTTCTTTGGCTCTATCCAATGAGCTCTTAGCATGAGAGAAAAGCAGGAAACTGGAGTCAGATGCAAACGCTCAGTTCACTGATCTGCAATGGGCAGCCTGTGGGCTCTGTACGCTCCTGTGTGAGAAACGGCCCCTGCAGGCCACTGACCCTGCCAGGAACCTCCCACCCCTTGCCTGCCACCCTCCAAGTGGTGTTGTAACTTCGGAAAATCCTCCCAGAACAAAGATGACAGTCTTAAGTCAGTAATGACCACCAGTCTACATGGATCCCCGATGGGAGCTGTCAGTGCAGCATCCATGGGCCTAGAGCCTGAAACTGTCAACCTCCCCCCTCCAGAGGGCTGGAGACTAGGTCAGCCATGCAGGCCAAATGCAATTGAGCCCAGAAGAAAGTCTGGACATGGAAGGTGCAGGAGGCAGTTCTCTGTGGTCATTCTCATATGTCCTGTGGGACAGCAGACGGTGACTCCACAAAGAGGACAGCAGGAGCCCCACCCTGGGTACTTTTCCTGGGCTCTTAACCTTGGCTGATGTTCATCTGTTTCCTTCCCACAGAACAACCCACAATCACAGTTACAACAGTTTTCATGAGTTCTGTGAGCACTTATAGGAAATTATCCAACCTCAGGGATAAGTCTTGGGAACTTCTGAACCTTCCACTGATTTCAGCAGTGAGGGTGGTCTCATGTGGACATTTCCCTCTCACACCTGCACCACTTCATTACCATTCTGTCCATTTACTCATCTTCAGCTGGGCATTCATTTAACCTATCTTCAGGGGGGACCTATTCTGTTCTAAAGGATATCAAAGTGGCCCACTTTCTCAAGCACAGCCAATGTCTGGTGGTACCATTTCTAGATGGCCATTCAGTGACCATCTAGGGGGGCCTATGGATGTGGCACCTATATTAAATGACACCAATGTTAGATATTTGCTTAATATGATATCATGATTTCCTTTAAAATTGCTATTCCCACTGAATGGACATGGAAGCTAGGAGTGTTGGGCATTTTCTAAATCCAGCAGAGGGACAGGGCTCACCATGTCCCTCTCTGGCAAGGGAGGGGGCAGACCCACTGCATGAGGTGGCACCCTGCCAAAGCTCCCAGGTCAGGAATAGTGGCCCCAAATAGCCTTGACCTCTAAGCCTGGCTGTGACCTTTCCTGAGCACTATGCCTGGGCTGAGAGGAACAAGCAGACACAGTGGTGCTTCTCCCAGGCCACAGGCTGGGCTGGTCACCTAACCTGAAATGTCAACACAGGGCCACCAGGCCAAGTCTCCACATACACGCCGGTACGGGAAGACACCAAAGGATGGTTGAATATACATGTGGGTGCAGAGGTCAAAAACAATTCTGATTCAATACCAGCTTGAAAACAAAAATGTCAAGGTACACAGGGAGAATTAACGTGAAGAAAGTTGGCCAAAAAATTCAATACGAAAAGACAACTGTCTTGAGACATGGAAGCAAAATGACTATGAAATAAGCATGATTAAGATCCTTCGAGAGACATTTCAAAGCATGTGGATAGGATCACTAAAACCAAAAATAGGCAAAAACAGAAAGAGAGGAACAGCAAGAAGCTCAGAGATGAAACACTACAGCCAGCACCAACGGACACACATCAAAGTAGGAGCCGTCGGCTGCCCACCCCAGGCCAGGACACGGAGAAGGCACTCCCAGCCCCAGTGGACGTCCATCTCCCAGCAGGGGAGACAGTCGGTAAACCAAGATAGGGCGAGTGCTATGATCTGAGATGCTATAGAAAACTCAAGCTGGGTCTGTCACCCAATGAGGAGGCCTCGGAGGTCTGGGGAAGGCTGTTTTAAGGACATCCAACCCAGGGACGAAGGACATTCCCCACAGATGGGAGGACTCTATCCTGACTTATGGTTCCATTAAATATAATTATAGTGATAAAGCAAACATTCTATTACTGGTGGAATCTTAGGCTCCACTAAGTTAAATGTGTGTACATATGACACTGCTCACTCTCTGCTAGTACCTCGGCAGAAGTCCTGGCTAACACAGTTAACAATACACGAAGAAAAGAGTAAGTCAGCGATGTGACAGGGACAAATAAAGTTCTAACTCTCTGCAGATGACCACACCATCCATACAAATACACTGAGACTCTCAGATAAACTGACAGAACTCATAAGAGCCCGCCAGGATGGCAGGATAAGAGCAACATGAAACAGAAATATTCCTACACAACATCAACCCATTAGAAAAGATAATTTAAAAAATTCTGTTTACAAAACAACAATAACAAAATTTCATGTACCTCAAACTGGGTCTAAGGAAAATCACTACTGATTTTGTGAAGGAAAAAATAATTCTTTGAAGGATAAATAAAAATATCCTCTTATTTACTCTTAGGCCTTAAATATGTTCCAAAGCAAAAATTCAGAAATTCAATATAATTTAAATCTAGAATCCAAACAGGCTTTTCATTGTACATGGTAAACTGATTCTGTAATTCATAAGGAAAAGTGAGCTACAAAAATTCTTAACAAGGAGGGAATAAGTGACCTTCTGGATAGGATGTAAGATATAAACATGTACTGTAAAAACAAAGTGGCCTTGGTGCAGAAGACACCATCAGTCCAGGCCACAGACATCACCCGGGTGCTAGCGTGCAGGAAGAACAGCAGGTGTGCGCTGCAGGTGGTGTGGGAAGGCAGACAGAGCTCAGGGCATGAAGGAAAGGGGCGGGAAGGGCTGGCCCGAGCAGGGTCAATGGCTTGTGCCCAGCCCTCTGAGGGGGCTGAGTAGGGAAGCAAAAGACGGAGCCACCCACCAATTCTTGTGTCCCCCATGCACCATCTCAGAGCCAGACTGAGGATGGAAGCAGACAATGGCTTGGCAAAGGTCATGTGACTACCTGCTGGGAATCCCATCTTTGGGCTCTTTCTAGACATGGCACACCAGTACCACTCCATTCCTCCCCATGGCATTGGTGCCCTCTGACCCACGCCCATCTGCCCTGTCTGCCCTGAGCACCTACAGGAATCCTCACTAGTGCTAAGTTGTGCCCACTTCCCTCTGAATCTGGTTCCTCTCCTGCCACCTCAGGTCCCCACCAACACCGTGATGGTCCTCTTAGCTGCTCAGTTCACGATTGCCCTGCATGACTGCAGAACTCCAAGGCTCTGATGACAAGCACTAAGACTAAGCTAACAGTGCATGTATCCCTATCTCCAGCCCAGACACATCTCCTGGACAGCACACTTCTTAATCAAGTCACCAGGTTGATACATTGGCAAGAGCCACCCACGTGGCAGCAGCACTGTGCAAAAACCGTTAGTCAGACTACACTGACCTAAAGGTGAGGTACCACTCAGACACAGACACCTTCAATAGCCTCACCCGGGACAAAAGGAATGAATATAGTTTTCCCAGCAGGTGCATGAAGCAATCCTTTTGACAGGATCTGATCATGGAGAGAGAAAACTGATGTTACAGAGAATTTAAGGGCAACAACCAGACTTGGAGAGTTGGAGGAACAAGTTAAGGCTTGATTGCACAGACAATCAAGGGTAACAGAACGTGAACAGGGTGCTCAGGCAACAGGAGGACTGAGCTGCCAAAACCATGCTGTAGGACATAAACCAAGTCAGCTATCCCAAACCAGGGACACCATGAGCCCTGGCTGCAACAGCATGAATTAGTAGAATGGGTGTGGAGTTACCATCAGGTGAAGACAGCTGTTTCAGAAGGTGTTGTTCTCTTTGGTCCATTTTACTTTCAGTTAGAAAGAAAAATAGGATTTAGTGATCTACTGCATAACATGCTGACCGTATTTAATAATCATATATTGAAAGTTTCAAAATTACTAAAATAATAGATATTAAACCTTCTCATTCCCCCAAATAAATTAATAGGTAAAGTTTTGGATATGTTAATAAGCTTGATTCCATCTTCTACTAAACATACATATGTGTGCAGACATACACATGTATACGTGTACATACATATGTACATGAGCACATTTACATACATAGTTCCCCATAAATACACATAAGTATTATTTTTCAATTAAAAAAACATAAATTTTTAAACGAAAACAAATTTTTAAAGACTTTATTCCAAGTTATAGGTCACCTCTTTACAATTTAGGGCCAAGATGTTTACAGAACTAATCAAGTCACATAAAAGAAATACAAAAAATAAAATAATTTAATGGCTTACCTGGTCCCAGGGAGAGACAGTGTCCCCAAAGCACATGAATAGGTAGGCCATGGCGACCAAGCAGATCCATATCACCAAAGAGAAGAGGCGTAGCAGCTTCTTGAAAACGGACTCAATGCAGACCAGGATAAATATCGCGAAGAAAATTGCCAGGGCCGTTGGGACTGTTATTAAAAATGCTAGATGGTCTTCAACTTCCTGAAGCAGAGAAAAAAAAAATAACATATTGAACAGTTAACAATTTAAAGATATTGTGATAGTAATGATTTATGTTCTTAAAATATGATCACCATTAGTCAATGCCAAAATATATTGGATTTAAAAATGATTGTAGAACAGTTTGAACTTTTAAAAATTCAAGATGCATAGCAAATAACCATTTTTGCTAAATAGAAAACCTAACATTGGGTATTTAAATTAGGAAAAACAGCTATCCTATCAAATTTACGTTTTTTCCTTGATAAATGGAGAAACAGATTTTATTCAGAAGTGAAGGACAACAGGAGAGAATCAGACCCCCAGCTCCCGTGCCTGAACCAAGGATCACAGACAGCCTGGCCTTAGAAAGTCAAGTCTTCTACATGGATTTGAAATGTTTCATTTAAAAAAAAAAAAATTCATTATCTCAGTCTTTAAAGCAATGGGCTTTTATTTTAATGCATGGTAATTAATATTTTAAGAAGATTATAGGTTAATAGACAAGGGTCACAAAGTGCTGGACATGGAATGGGTCAGAGCAAGAAATACTCAGAAGAGGGTGCTGTATTTCCTACCTCTCAGGACTCCCACAGAAATCTGCCTAATAGGTGCAGTGCACTCTATTTGGGTGATGGGCACACCTGTAGCTGAGACTCAAGCATTACAAAAATGATCCATATAACATAAAGCATTTATACCCCCTTAATTTTTTTTTTTTTTTTTTTGAGACAGAGTCTCACTTTGTTATCCCCAGTAGAGTGCCATGATGTCATAGTTCACAGAAACTTCAAGTTATTCTCTTGTCTCAGCCTCCCAAGTAGCTAGGACTACAGGTACCCACCACAATGC
>CAUYPK010101044.1:0-70854 GCA_963574355.1 Loris lydekkerianus | reverse complement strand
CATATTTTTGAAAGCTTTCTTGCAATACAATTTGCAGTCAATAAGACAGGTGCATGGTCTACAGACACATGAAAAAATGCTCATCATCTTTAATCATCAGAGAAATGCAAATCAAAACCACTTTGAGATACCATCTAACTCCAGTAAGAGTAGCCCACATAACAAAATCCCAAAATTACAAATATTTGCATGGATGTGGAGAAAAGGGAATACTTCTACACTGCTGGTGGGAATGCAAACTAATACATTCCTTTTGGAAAGAAGTTTGGAGAACACTGAGGGATCTAAAAATTGACCTGCCGTTGGATCCTACAATTCCTCTACTAGGAGTATATTCAAAAGACCAAACATCACTTTACAAAAAATATATTTGCACAAGATTATTCTTGCAGCTCAATTTATAATAGCCAAGTCATAGAAAAATAACCCAAGTGCCCATCGACCCATGAATGGATTAATAAATTATGTTATATGTATACCATGGAATACTATGCAGACTTTAAAAAGACGGAGACTTTACCTCTTTTCTGTTTACATGGAGGGACCTGGAACATATTCCTCTGAGTTAAGTTTCTCAAGAATGGAGGAAAAAGTATCCAAAGTACTCAGTACTTTAATGAAACCAACTTATATTTACTCATGCTTTCTTATGAAAAATAGAACACATCTATAGCCCAGTATGAAGGAGATAATTGGAGTAGGAAGGGAGAGGAGGGGTGAGGATTGATATAGGGTGGGTAAATGGCAGGACCACACCTATGGAACATATTGCAAGGGTACAAGTCAAATCTGTCAAGTGTATAACCTAAATGGCTTAACACAATAATCAAGTAAATGAGGTGAAAGCTATGTTGATTGGTTTGATGTATGCACGTCAGATTGTATTAAAAAATCAACACATCATACCCCACATATGCATAAATGTATTCATGATCTATGTGTATAAGACATAATAAAAAAAATCCACACTTTTTTTAAAATCCACACATTTTAACCATGCATTTGATTTTTTTTAGTAACTATATCCCTTACAACAACCCTCACCATAATCAAATTGTAAATCTTTCCATCACTCCCCCCAAATGCCATTGTGCTCAAATGCAGTTAAATCCTGCACCCAACCCCAGCTAGAACTTCCAGCACTATGTTGAAGAATAATAGCAACAGAGGACAATCATGTCTGTTTTCAGTTCGAAGTGGAAAAGTTTAAGTTTTACTCCATTCAGCAAAACATTAACTGTGGGTTTTTCATAGATAGCTTCAAACAGTTTAAGAAGTGTGCCACCTATGCCTGTACTCTTCAGTGTTCTAGTTAGAAAAGGATGCTGGATTTTATCAAATGCTTTCTCTGCATCTATTGCTTCTAGGTGTTTAGTTTCCTCATGATCCATTGTGGTGTTCAGAATTGAGAATTGGTCTAAGTATTTCCTGTAGAGCTGGTCTTTTATGATGAATTTCCTCAGTGCTTGTATATCTGCAAAAGATTTGATTTCTCCATTAATTTTGAAGCTACATTTAGCATGATACAGGATTCTGGGCTGAAAATTATTTTGTTTAAGTATGCTGAAGTTGGATGAACATGTTCTTCTGGCTTGGAAAGTTTTGGTTGAAAATTCTGCTGTCATCCTAATGGCTCTGCCCTTGTAGGTTAATTGGTGCTTATTCCTAGCTGCTTGTAGAATTTTCTCTTTCATCTTGACTTTGGACAGGTTCATTACAATGTGCCTTGGAGAGACTGTGTTAGAGTTTAGATGGCCCGGGGTTTGATATCCATCTGATAGGAGTTGTCAGGATCCTTAGTAAAACATGGGAAATATTCATTTATGATAGACTCCAGTAGGGCTTCCATTCCCTTTTGGGCAATCTTTTTCACCTTTAGGTATTTCTATGATTTGTATATTTGAAAGCTTCATGGCATATTACAGTTCTCTAAGAGCCTACTCTGCTTTCTCTCTCTTCTTTTATGACTCAGTAACTACCTGTGTTAACTCAAACATTTTATCATCTAACTCTGATATTCTTTCTTGTCCATGGTCTAATCTATTTTTGATACTTTAATCTACAGCTTCTTTACATTCCCTGATTGTCTCTTTCATTTATTTAAACTCATCCATATCTTTTCTATATTGTACATATCTCTTGTCTGACTTTTGGTTCTGTCTTTCCATTTTGTCTTCCAATCCCTTTATTGTCTTAATCATCCATAGTTTAAATTCCCTTTCTGACCATTAATTCTTTATAGGAGGAGTCTTCTTTAAAAATTGCCTCATCAAGAGGGAAGCAAGATGGCCAACTGAAGCCAGCTTTCCGCAGATGCTCCCATCCAGAGAGATAAATAATGGCCAGAAATAACCCAATGAAGCGGAAGATCAGGAGCTGAGCTGAGAGAGAGGATCAATAGGTTCACATCACTCCTGCTGTAACAAGCTGGGACTCCGAGGAAATAAATTTCAGGTACAAAACTTAGCCCAAAGAGGATATGAATCCGTCCCCGTCCCCCCCCCCCACGCGAGTAGCTTGAGGCAAGTAAAGAACAGAGGATCTTTTGTTTCACCAAAGGGGAGAGAACACTGAGAGCCTGGACGCTCTCCACTGATGGGTACCGCTGCAAGCCCAGGCAGTCTATTGCCTGGACCAAAAATTGATCTGGTATTCTCCCTACCTTCCTGAACTCCCAATCCACTCCTTCCCCCCTCCTAGCAGTCTGGAAGACTACCCACTGCAAAATCCAGAGTGTTTGGCATATTTTTGCTAAGGTAGGGAACCTCATGAGCTCTGAGGCAGTTGCACCAAAACTATAACTTTAATAGAGGTGGGGAGTAACAAGGGGAGAGAGACTTGCCCCATTTTGGAAGAAGCATAGCTCTGGGCCCACACTACTGACCACTAGGGCCCACAAGGTCCCCAGCTCAAAGGTCTGTGGTGGGCAGTTCAGTTTCTGGCTGGGTTCATGGACTGGTGGCCTCAGCAGCAACTCCCACCCAGATCCTATGACCAGTGAAGCCCACAGCTGGCAACTCCCACCCAGCTCCTGAGACCTGCTGCCTGCAGCTTGTGGCTACCACCCAGCCCCTGCAGCTTGTGGCCAATGGCCAGTGACTCCCACCCAGCTCATGCCACCCGCAGCCTAATGACATTGATTCCTGCCTGGCTTCTGCAACCCGCAGCCAGCAACTGCAATCTGGCTCCTGTGATCTGCAGCCCATGAACGGTGACTCCCACCTTGCTTCTGTGACCTTTGGCCCATGCCAGCAACTCTCACCCGGCTCCTGTGACCCAAGGCATGCAACCAGTGACTCCTGCTCAGTTCTTGAGACCAGCACCCATGGCCAGCCCCCTGCAACCCGTGGACCGCAGCCAGTGACTCCTGGCAGCTTCTGCAATCTGTGGACCATGCTGGAGACTCCTGCTAGGCTCTGTGACCTCTGAGGCCCCAGAGGCTGGTGACTCTGCCTCCGGCTTCCCCCCTTTCTGTGGCCCAAAACCAGGGGTCAATGGCTCCACCCTCTGATTCCCCACCCAGCTCCTATGACCCTTTTGGCCAGTGGCAATGCCCTCCAACATCACATGGGCTCCAGCAACCTGCACACAGCAGTACCCCAGACCTACTGCACCACCATGGACAGTGGCAGAGTTACCCCTGCCACTGGGGTCAAATTGAACTTCCAGTGGATCCTTCCTGCCT
Organism: Loris lydekkerianus; assembly: GCA_963574355.1. Lineage (NCBI taxonomy): Eukaryota > Metazoa > Chordata > Mammalia > Primates > Lorisidae > Loris > Loris lydekkerianus. The sequence continues at coordinate 67,169 of CAUYPK010101044.1, read as the reverse complement.
ATATGCTGAAGACCTTGTGAACTCTCTCACTAGATCAGTGTTTGTGTTAACTGGAAGAATTGGTTTGGTACTCTTGACCTGGGTCAGTCACCCAGGGACCCACCAAAATTGTACCCTGGTTCGGTTTTTGTGGAAGTGGCCAATTGTCACCTGTGGGGAGATGAGGTGTCTTAGTTGCTTATATATCTCCACAGCTGAGATATCAGCCCAAAGCCACTGATTCAGTAGGATTGGGCAGAAATTAGCTGAATACCAGTCAGCACCATCTAGCCCCACAACACCAAGGAGTTTCCCAGAGTTTCAGACTGTAGTTCTGAATGCGACCTTTGTAAATCTCTAAGGGAAAAGCCGCAATCACCAAACCCAGTTCCTTGGTAAAGGGCTGGTCAATTACAGCTCCGGGAGCCCTCAATTCAATTTCACCTTGCCAGCATCTCTAGCCAAGTGGTGAAAAGTAATCATGGGGCAGAATCAGCAGAAAGACTCTGGCGACATGAATAATCAGAGTAGATCAACTCCCCCAAGGAATGACAAAGGAGACACAACAGAAGATCCCATTCATAAACAAATGGCTGAGATGTCAGAAATTCAATTTAGAATATAGATTGCAAATAAGATAAAAATAATGGAGGAAAAGATGGAATTAGAAATTCAAGGAGAAATTCAAACGTTATCTCAAAAATCCAGTGAATTCAAAGACAAAATCACCAAAGATTTTGACACATTGAGGCAAGAACTTGCAGCCCTCAAAGATCTGAGAAATGCAGTAAAAGCCCTCAGTAACAGAATGGAATAGGCAGAAGAAAGGATCTCAGACATTGAAGAAAAAGCCTTTGAATGCTCCCAAATGCTCAAAGAGGAAGAGAAGTGGAGAGCAAAAATGGATAATTCCCTGAGAGAATTGTGGGACCACTCCAAAAGAGCAAACATTTGCCTCATAGGAATCCCTAAAGGAGAGGAGGATGGTCTGGAAGGTACAGATAGTCTACTCCAAGAGATAATTGAGGAGAATTTCCCAAGCATGGCAAGAGACACTGAAATTCAGATAGCAGACAGTTTTAGAACCTCAGGGCAACTCAATCCAAATAGATCATCTTCTAGGGACAGTGTAATTAACTTCACCAAAGTTAATATGAAGGAGAGAATCCTGCAAGCAGCCAGACATAATAAAATCATAACATACAAGGGGAAGAATACTAGAATGACTGCAGATCTCTCTGCTGAAACTTTTCAAGCCAGAAGACGATGGTTATCGACCTTCAATCTCTTAAAACAAAACAATTTTCAGCCAAGGATTCTGTATCCAGCTAAATTAAGCTTCATTTATGATGAAATAGTTAAATAGTTTAATGACATACACATGTTGAAGAAATTTGTCATAATTAAACCAGCTCATCAGAATAAGGTCAGAGCATCCTCCATAATAACCAGCACAATGCTCTACCACCAAGTAAACACACTCTGAAATTGACCAAAACCCAATTTCCACAGTGATAAAAAATTCAAAATGTCCACTGGACATTCAAAAAACTTGACACCCAAAATAATACCAGGTTTATCAATACTCTCAATTAATGTGAATGGCTTAAACTGGCCTCTTAAGAGGCACAGGTTGGCTGACTGTATACAAAAACTGAAGCCATATACCTGATGCATACAAGAATCACATCTTATCTTAAAAAATATATATAGACTCAGGGTGAAGGAATGGGCATCTGTAATCCAGGCAAATGGAAATCAGAAAAAAGTCAGGGTGGCAAACATTTTTGCAGATACACTAGGCTTTAAACCAACAAAACTAAGGAAAGACAAGGATGGTCACTTCATATTTGTTAAGGTAAACACTCAACATGATGAGATGTCAATTATTAACATTTGTGCTCCCAATCAAAATATTTCGCACATTATAAAGGAGATCAAACAGACATGCGCAATTTAATATCTTACAGCAACATAATAGTTGGAGATTTTAACATCCCTTTCACAGTATTGGACAGATCATCCAATAAGAAACTAAGCAAAGATTATGGACTTAAACTTTACCATACAACAATGGAATTTAACAGACATCTACAGAACATTTTATCTTAAGAAATCTAAATATACATTCTTCTCATCAGCCCATGGAACATCCTCAAAAATTGATCACATCTTACATCACAAGTCTAACCTCAGTAAATTTAAAAGTATATAAATTATTCCTTGTATTTTCTCAGAATATCACACAATAAAAGTTTAACTCACCAATAACAGGTATCTGCATATTCACACTAAGACATGGAAACTAAATAGCCTTACCTTGAATGATACTTGGGTCATAGACGAGATTAAGAATGAAATTACCAAATTTTTGGAACAAAATGAGAACGAAGACACAAATTATCAGAACCTCTGAGATACCACAAAGGCAGTGCTAAGAGGGAAATTTATAGCACTGCAAGCCTTCCTCAAGTGAACGAAAAGAGAGGAAGTTAACAACTTAATAGGATAGCTCAAGCAACTGGAAAAGAAAAACATTCTGATCCAAACCCAGTAGAAGAAAAGAAATAACCAAAATTTGAGCAGAATTAAATGAAATTCAAAACAAAAGAACTATACAAAAAATTAATAAATCAAAAAGTTATTTTGAAAATGTCAATAAAATAGATAATAATTTGGCTAGCCTAACAAGAAAAAAAAGAGTAAAATCTCTAATTTTATCAATCAGAAATGACAACGACAAAATAACAAGACTACTCAGAAAATCAAAAAATCATTAATGAACATTTCAAGAAACTTTATTCTCAGAAATATGAAAATCTGAAGGAAATTGACCAATACTTGGAAGCATGTCACCTTGCAAGACTTAGCCAGAATAAAGTGGAAATGTTGAACAGGCCTATATAAAGCTCTGAAATAACATTAATAATCCAAAATCTCCCTAAAAAGAAAAGACCAGGACCAGATGGCTTCATATCAGAAATCTACCAAACCTTTAAAGAGGAACTACTAACTATATTACTCAACCTTTTGCAAAATATAGAAAAAGAAGGAATACCACCCAACACATTCTATGAAGCAAACATCACCCTGATCACCAAGCCAGGAAAAGACCCAACAAGAAAAGAAAATTATAGACCAATATCACTAATGAATACTGATGCAAAAACATTCAACAAGATCCTAACAAACAGAATCCAGCAACACATCAATGAAATTACATCCAGCAACACATCAATAAAATTACATCATGACCAAGGGGGTTTTATTCCAGGGTCTCAAGGCTGGTTCAATATACATACATCTATAAATATAATTCAGCACATAAACAAATTAAAACATAAAGACCATATGATTATCTTAATTGATGCAGAAAAAGCTTTTGATAATATCCAGCATTGCTTCATGATCAGAACAATTAAGTAAATTGGTATAGAAGGGACATTTCTTAAACTGATAGAGGCCATCTACAGCAAACCCACAGCCAATATCATATTTAATGGAGTTAGATTGAAACCATTTCCACCTGAACCAGGAACCATGCAAGTTTGCACATTGTCTCCACTACTCTTTAACATTGGAATGGAAGTTTTAGCCATAGCAATTAAGGAAGAAAAGGCAATCAAGAGTATCCATATAGGGTCAGAAGAGATCAAATTTTCACTCTTTACAGATGATTGTATATCTGGAAAACACCAGAGATTTTACTAAAAAATTCTTAGAAGTGTTCAAGAATAGAACAGCATCTCAAGTTAAAAAAAAAAAAAAAAAAAAAGTCATAAATCTGTGGCCTTTATATATACCAACAATAGTCAAGCTGAAATACAGTCAAGGACTCTATTCTGTTCACAGTAATGACAAAGAAGATGAAATATTTGGGAGTTTATCTACCAAGGGACATGAAAGATTTCTATAAAGAGAACTATGAAACTCTAAAAAAAAATAGCTGAAAATGTTAACAAATGGAAAAACATACCATGCTTATGGCTGGGAAGAATCAACATTGTTAAAATGTCCATAGTACCCAAAGCAATATACAATTTTATTGCAATTCCTATTAAAGTTCCATGGTCATACTTTAAAGATTTCAAAAAATAATACTTTGTTTTATATAGAATCAGAAAAATCCTCAAATAGCCAAGAGATTACTCATAAATAAAAGCAAAGCAGGAGGAATCACGCTACCTGACCTCAGACTATAGTATAAATCAATAGTGATCAAAACAGCATGATACTGGCACAAAAAGTGAGAGACAGATGTGTGAAACAGAATATAGAACAAAGAGATGAACTCAGCTCCTTACTGTTATTTGATCTTTAACAAGCCAATTAAAAACATTCAGTGGGGAAAAGATTCCTTATTTAACAAGTGGTGCTGGGTGAACTGGCTGGCAATATGTAGAAGACTGAAACTGGACCCACACCTTTCACCATTAACTAAGATAGACTCTTACTGGATTAAAGATTTAAACTTAAGACATGAAACTATAAAAATACTAGAACAAAGTGCAGGGAAAACTCTTGAAGAAATCAGCCTAGGCAAATGTTTTATGAGAAGGACCCCCTGGGCAATTGAATCATCTTCAAAAATACACTACTGGGACCTGATGAAACTAAAAGGCTTCTGCACAGCCAAGAACACAGTAAGTAAAGCAAGAAGACAGCCCTCAGAATGAGACATGATATTTGTAGCTTATGTCTCTGACAAAAGTTTAATACCCAGAATCCAAAGACAATTCAAACATATAAGCAAGAAAAGAACAAGTGATCCCATCTCAGAGTGGGCAAGGTACTCGAAGAGAAACTTCTCTGAAGAAGACAGGTGCACGACGTTCAGACATATGAAAAAATGCTCATCATCCTTAATCATCAGAGAAATGCTAATCAAAACTACTTTGAGATATCATCTAACTCCAGTAAGATTAGCACATATCACAAAATCCCAACACCAGAGATGTTGGCATGGATGTGGAGAAAAGGGAACACTTCTACACTGCTGGTGTGAATGCAAATCAATACATTCCTTTTGGAAAGATGTATGGAGAACACTTAGAGTTCTAAAAATAGATCTACCATTCAATCCTATCATTCCTCTGCTAGGTATATACACAGAAGACCAAAAATCACATTATAACAAAGATATTTGTACCAGAACGTTTTTTGCAGCCCAATTCATAATTGCTAAGTCATGGAAGATGCCCAAGTGCTCAATGATCCAGGAATAGATTAATAAATTGTGGTCTATGTACACCATGGAATATTATGCAGCCTTAAAAAAAGATGGAGACTTCACCTCTTTCATGTTTACATGGATGGAGGTGGAAAATATTCTTTTTAGTAAAGTATCTCAAAAATGGAAGAAAAACTATCCAATGTACTCAGCTCTACTATGAAACTAATTTATAGCTTTTATATGAAATTTATAACCCAATTATAACCTGAGAATATGGTCAAAGGGGAAAGGGAAAGGAGGGGAGACGGGAGGATGGGTAATTGGTGGGACCACACCTACAGTGCATCTTACAAGGGTACATGTGAAACTTACTAAATGTAGAATATAAATGTCTTAACACAATAACTAAGAAAATCCCAGGAAGGCTATGTTAACTAGTGTGATGAAAATATGTCAAATGGTATATAAAACCAGTGTATGGTGCCCCATGATTGCATTAATGTACACAGCTATGATTTAATAAAAAAAAAATAAATAAAATAAATCAGTACTATATTAAGGAAGAACAATCATTTTAGTACTTTCATAGTTACAAAAATCTCTGGAAAAATGTTGAATCCCCATTCATGGTAAAATCTCTTAGCCAACTAGAGTAGATCAAAGCTTCTTTAGTCTTATAAAGATGTTTAACAAAAATACATAGTCAATATCATATCTGTAAGAGAAACATTATGAGTAAGAAGAAGACAAAGATATTTTCTGCTCATATTCATCATTGTATTAGAAAACCTGGTCAGCACAATACGAGAGAAAAAGACTGATAGGTATGTATCGTTGTAAACTATGACTATCTATATAGAAAATACAAAACTTGGCAAACTATTAGAATTTATCAGCAAGGCATGCAATACTGTTTGATTTATCAATAATGTCAGAACATCATATGTGGTTCCTTTACGCAAGAAAAGAATAATTAGGAGATATAATTTAAAAAATACATTGTTTGTATTGCAAGAAATGCTCTAAGGTATCTAAGGTTAAACCCAATAACAGTTGTATGTAAGATTCTTATGAAGAAAACAATAAATTTTATTGAAAGACAATAGTGTGGCCAGGTGCAGTGGCTCACACCTATAATCCCAACACAGTGGGAGGCTGAGGAGGGTGAATTGCTTGAGCTCAGGAGTTTGAGACTTGCCTGAGTGAGAGTGAGACCCCTGACTCTTAAAAAAATGGAAAAACCCAGCTGGGCGCTATGGTGAGTGCCTGTAATCCCAGTGGCTTCCAGAGGCTGAGGCAGTGGGATACGCACAGCCTGAGTCTGAGGTTGCAGTGAGCTATGACACCATTGCACTCTGCTCAGGGGCATAAGGTGGGACTCTGTCTGAACAACAACAACAACAACAACAACAACAACAACAAAGCAAAGAAATAAAAAACTAAGCAAGGAAATTAAAAAAAAAAAGACAATAGTGTGAAGTAGCTGAACAGAGAATCATATCATGTTTCTGGATAAATTGATCACAAAGTCTTCTCCAATTAATATTTATATTCAACATGATTAGAGTCAAAATATTAGCAAAAATTTTCTGGGAACTTGACAATCTGATCCAGAAACTCACACAGAAGATTAAATGGACAAGATGGTCGAGAGTTTGGAGATGAAGAATGAGTAGGGTGAGTGATCAGACCTGTTATCAAGATTTATTCACAGTGTTTGGAAGAGTGATACTGAAGTAGTACCAGTAGACAAATTAGATTATTAGATCAGGAAAGAGAAGAAAATAACTATGGGAGTTTTTTGACATTAGTAGCATTATAAATAAGTGAAAAATGTTTAAACAATGGGGCCTGGACAACTGGTATCTATACAAAAAACTTTCATCCTTACTTTATTACCTCCCTTCGCTGCCCCACGTGGATTAAGCACCAAAATGAGAATAGAAAATATTAAACATTTTAAGAAAAACACACAGAAGAAAAGGTTTATAACTTTGGTGTGGGAAAGAGTTTCTTGATTGAGACACACCAAAAAAATGCAAGCCAAAAAAGAAAAAGATTGCTAAACCTGACTACATGAAAATTTAAAACAAATTTGAAAGGACAGCCCACATCCTGGGAAGGTATTTGTAATACACATAAAGATTAAGTACTCTTATCACTCAGTAAGAAAAGATAGAAAATAACTATTAGGAACTTGGAGAAAAGACATAAATATACATTATAGAGAGTGAAAACTGGCTAATAAAAATATAAGAAATGTTCAATTTTCTTATTTCTTTGATAAATTTAAATTAAAACATCAATAATATACAGTTATGTTACAAGAAAGATTAGCAAAATTAAAAAGTCTCATAACTCCAAGCATCAGTGAGCTTGTGTGAGTAGTGCTGGTGAGACCATGTAGAACGGCTACTTTGAAGAACTGCTTGGTGGTATCAAATAGGGTTGGAGATGTGCAAACCCTATGAGTGAGCAATTCCACCTCTAGGTATTTACTAGGGCCACTGCATTGCCCAACCCTGTGTACTTCCTACAGAAAGTGTCACAAATGTGCACAAAGAGACTATTCTAAAAATGGTGGAGGAAAAACTTGGGATTTGTGGCTCACATAGATCAGAAACTGTCTTTCTGGTCCCACTCCAGTTTCAACTCCTTGAAGAGGTATTTTGATATTTTGTAAGAACTACATAGATACATTTTGGTATTTATGCATGACATATGCATAGATATGTTTTGATATTTATGCAAGAAATACAATGATAATGTATGACTCTGACCAAAAGGCACATATGAAAGAGGAAAAGGGAATTACATTCAATCTAATTTCTGAAGATTGAAGAAGAAATATGCATTGCTATGTTCATGAAAGACTGTAAATTTCTGAACAAAACAAACTGCAATTTTCACATGTTTTATAAGGTACTTGCATTTCTAGGAAATTCAAAAATATTCCTGGAGATTAGAATTGTGCACCAAACAAATGTTTATGTATAAAACTGAATTAGTCTTTGGGTTCAGATAATTATAAACAAGTTTTTCACCTCCTAAATGCCTTGGCACAACATTTGGCATTTGAAAGTCGTGTGGAATGCAGGACAATTCTTTTTGTGTGGGAAATGACCCTGGGTCTATCCACTCAAAGCCAGTGTGCCCCAGTCACTGAAAAAGCAGGCAAAGCCCCTAGGGTATGAAAACCTTTGTTCAATGTAGACCAGTTCAAACAGTTTCTCCTTCCTGAATAGCCCTTTATTATTAATCCTTTCTCTTTGCCCCTGAAATGCCCTTGACTGGTGTAGCATGTATCCCACTGAATAACAACAAGCTTTGCACATGTCCGTGTTCTCCTCCCAACCATGTCTTCCCAGAGGACTAGGACCACATGTTATTTTATACACCCAAGCCTAGAAGAGCACAATTCGTGTTTGTTGCATGGAGATCATAATTTAATCAAATCCAGCCTCTAGGTTTTGTGTTTCTACCATTTCTTGCTGCTTGCCTATCCTTCCCTATCCCTCCCTGCTCCACGTTACCAGTGAAAGCTTTTATCTGTAAAAAGCCACAGAAAAATAAGAACCCTTTAGCAGAGGTCAATCTTCAGTTTTCTGAAAAGCTTGTTGTTTACTGCTGGAGCCTCAGATCAGTTGAATGTCCTCATCTTCAGAGAAATTGGGGTAAGGAGGATCATAGCTCTTATTGGGGAAATATGTAAATGTATCTTGCCAACATTTGAGAAGTACTTGAAGACCTGAATGTTGCATGGGTTCTTTACTCCTCTAGAAGGCAAAGACTCTTAATTTGCCCACGCCACTTCTTTGGACTGTATCTTTGTCAAGACACTGTGTGTGGTCCAGTTCTGGTCCAACATTCATCTGGATAAGACTTCACATTCCAAGGTACATGGATTGATGGGCCAGTCTTACTGACTGAAAAAAGATTGCTCACAGTCTGTGCATCATAAGTAGCATTAAAGCAGCCCAAAAAGAAATCAAGGGGATTCATGAATAGATTTATATATTTTCTTCTTTCTGCATTTTAATTATACTGGCATTTTAATTGCATTGTAATTGCACTTTAATTGCATGTATTTGTATACATTTAAAAATAATTAGCGCTCTGTAGCACTATAGGAAACTAATTTATGCACATAGACCTTTAAAGATGTACACTTGGAGAGTGATTTGATAGTTCTCATTACATTGAGCATTTTAAAATTGTCCTCCATGAAAAGGTCTGTAGCTGTCTAGATTGATATGCCTTCCACTTCTTTCTGTGACTGAGAAAGCAGGACAGAGCCAGAGCTTGGATGGAAAGCATTGTTTGGTTTGTATGTGACTCCCAGCTTGGAAAGTCCTTTAAATATTAAAAAAAAAAAATTGAAAAAAATATACATATTTTCTAGCTTAGTCCTGGGAGGTTTCTGGGTTCTGGTTGCATGTGGGTGGGAAGGACAGAGGATGAATCACTAAATTAGGGCAAAAGAACCAATGAATTTTTAACAGTATTCTTGGTGCAGGCTATCAAGGCAAAGTGAACACGTGACGTCAGGGCCATTCCCTCAACAAGTATTTATTGAACACCTACTGGTGTCTGGCACCCTGTGCCTGGACCCACCCTGTTAATAAGTCAGTTACCCAATAGCTATTTGAATTTTTCCAGCCTTCATTTGTATCTCCTCGTTCAATGTGTGAGCTTTCATTTTCTGAAAATCTGAGCATTATATAATCTTGGCAAATCGTGGGCTGGGCTTCCCTATATCCCGGTTCTTTGCTTCTTAAGAATCTGCTCCTCTCTTCACCTGCTCCTCATTCCAGACAGGGCTTAGTGGCAGACTCATTGCTTAAAAAATTGCATTTTTATCTTTTTGGAAAGGACAAATGTAAGAGGTTTAGTTACTAAGAGCAGCCTGCTTCCCCTGCTGCATGTTCTGCAACCTCTCCTTTGCAACGCTTAGTCAGAGTTATATTTCGTCAGCTCCCGGAAGTCAGAGGCCGTGCCTCACTTACTTTTGAACTACTCAAGTGTGGGGCTTTGCCTCTTCTAGATACAATTAGAGTCTAGGAGTCAAAGGGTAAGGATGTTCAGGGGTGTCTGTGTATGCATGTGTTTTAATAAATTATAACTCCCTAACAGCATCTTGAAGGGTCTTTTTTATATCATGAAAACACAAGTCAGTGAACACTCTCAGGAGAGTTTGTAGACTCTGCTCAGGCTGTGCTGGGTCTCCAGCTTATTCTCTGAAAAAGGAAACTCAGCAAGCCTTAAGCCATTTGCAACCCGGCAGTGTCCCAGGCTGTGGGGAAGCAGGGCCCTGCCTAAGAGGCATCCTGGGGGGAAAAGGAGCGTGCTCTTGTCTCCTCCGGCTTTACCCCCAGTGTGGCCTAGACAGAAGAAAGTCTGAGAAGAAATAGTTCCTATTCAAACCAACTAACATTTATACAAGACTCTTCTGTTCCTTGCAAACACCTCGTCAGAGTAGGGTGGCTCCAGGCTCCCGACAATCATCCCTGAGACTGAGCCTTATTTGAGCCTTGTCTGGACACAATTCCAGAGCTCCAGGAGCTGCAGTGCTGACCTCTGGCCTGGACAACTACACGTTAGGGTGGTGCTAGCTGTTGCTACAGGTAGATACCGCAACACAGAATGTCTCACATGCAGTAGCAGTTCATTTCTTGCCGAGGTAGCGGTCCACTGTAGAGGTCTGTGGTTGGTGAGGGTCTCTCCTGTGAAACAATGCTGGCCCTGGTGTGCCCCATTCTTTGACATCTTCCCCACACAACCAGCAGAGTGGTGAAGGGGGAGCAAAGGCACAGTCATTGCCCAGAAATCCAGGTCCAGAAGTGACACGAATCATTTCTGTTCACATTATACTATCTCTAGTTGCGGGAGGGCTGCGAGTGGCATCCTTGGAGAGGAGTCTGCATTCCGGGCACAGGCAGCCTCAGCGCTGCTGTGCGGCTTTTCCTGTGGTGTTAGCTGTGGAGGGGCCCAGACACCCATCCTGCCTCACGTGGGCGTTGGCTGCTCACGCACTCGCCTCAGCTTTGTTGAACCGCTGAAGCAGCTCCTGCTTCCTGCGGAGAACTGGTGACTGCCACAGTGCAGCGCCAGCTTCTCCACCTGTCTGCGGCGGGAGGAGGGTTGACCTCTCCGACAGGCGCTGGACAGCAGGGCTGGGGGCTGCTTGTGGACAGCGCGCAGCTCTCACCTCGCACCAGGTGTCACCCACCCTTTACACAAGGGGCCAGCACAGGCCAGGCCCTTGGTCCTCCTGTGTCTCAGAAATGGGACATTTTCTAGTGAATTTCACATAAGCTTAAGGCACTTTATTTAAAACAATTGTCTTGGCAGCAGGCCTCTGCCTCTCCCCTCCAATTATCACTGTGGCTTGGCCCTCTTGGTCCTGGAGTTTTCATAGCAGACCTCCTTAGCCCTGGGCAGACGTGAAAAATGGTCCTGGGCCCTGGGCTGGGGCTCTACCCTGTTCTCCTCAGGCACCCTCTTTCACAAATGTGCAACCTCACACTTTATTGCCTGCTTGCAGGTAAGAGATGTTAATTTGATTAAATTTCAGGGTTTTACTCTTTTGGAGTAAAGAGAAGTGTTACATGTTACAGAAAAGAAAACATTTCATGACAATTCCCATGTACTATGTACTAGGAAAGGGGCTTAAGAATCTGAGTTATGGTCTCTGCTTAGCAGGAACTGCTAATAATCCTGGAAGGAAAAAATAATATAGTGAGCAATTGAGGCACTGATTCTAGTTCACCAACCAGATGTAAGTTTACTTGAGGGAGGCCTCTTTAACAAGTACCCTTCCTGTATTTGATAAAGCCCAAAACTGAGGACTACATTTTGCTTAATTTTTCTAATTAAAAAAAAAAAAAAAGTTTAAAGTATTGTTACTTATCATTCAACTTTAAAAAGACTGGTTAATTTTTCCAACTCTGAGAAATTGTACCAAAATTTAATTTTCACTTTTGAACTTCTTAGGATTAGAAATATTTATTTATATTATTCTTGCTTTTGGTAAAAATACAAATAACATTGAAGAGTTTATAGTGGAAAATACGTTTCTCTGATGGCCTGTACCTCAGACTTCCTTGGAATCAACTGCTATTATTGCCAGCCATCCCTCTACTTCTAGTGGTACGGGTTTTCTGTGTTTGTGCCGGCATTTCATTCTTTATTTTTTCCCCAACTTCTTCCTCTCCATTTGTTAGAGCTGTAGTTCTTTTTTCTTTTCTTCTCTCCCTCTTCTTTTTTTTCTCCCCAGGCAAACAAGGGTCATACTCTGTATCTCAGGCTAGAGTCCAATGGCGTCTAGTCGTAGTTTACTGCAACCTCAAACTCCTAGGCTCAAGTGATCCTCCTGCCTCAGCCTCTTAAGGAGCTGGGACTACAAGCATGTGCCACCACACCCAGCTAGTTTTTTTAATCATTTGTAGAGGCTTGGTCTAGCTCTTGCTCAGGCTAGTTGCCAAACTCCAGCCTCAAGTGATCCTTCCACCTCCCAAGAGTGGTAGGATTATAGGCAGAACCACTGCCTGCCAAATTCTCAAGTTTTATTGTGCAAAAGAAACACCAGGAAAACGTCTTAGAAATGCAAATTACCTAGTCCTTCTCCCAGAAACTCTGATTCAGTGGGCCTGGGTGAGTTCAAGTAGTTTGCATTTATAACCAGGTAATTTTGAAATAGCTGGTACATGAATCTTATCTTGAAACATTGTTCTAGAAAATAGAAAATAATTAGGGTTGCACTGTATCAGGGACTAATCTGTTTGACGTATAGGAATCCATCATAATGCCGTGTCTACTTTTCCAGCCTTTGACCTTTACTGCGGACACCTTCCCTTTGGTCTCCGTGGTGACCCTCAAAGATCTTCCACATGTAATTGGTCCAAAGATCTTGATTTGTTCCATTGCCTCTCACTGCCTTCCCCGCTCTGAGCTGCAGTGTTTTTAGTTAGACTGAGGAAACTCAATTTTTCTTCCCTTCTCCACTTATATGATCTCAATTAACATTTTCCCTATATCTCTAAGTAATAAAGTACTAGTCATAAAACTATAGACTTTGAAGAGATGACAATAATTTACACATTGTTTTAGCAAATCTGTAGGTAGGGAAACTGAGGATCAGAGAAATTAAGAAACTTGCCCAAGGTCACAAAATAAATTAGTCGACTAGATAATAAATCAGTGCTGACTAGAAACCTGGTTTGCTAATCCTACATCTGGGCTTTTTTTCTTGTTGGTGGTAGCTAACATCTCAGGGTCTCTGAAAATTCTTCAAACAGTTCCTGTTCCTCAGCCCACCTACCACATTGAGATGTGTCTGTCTACCACCACCTCTCATGGGGGCTACGGAAGGCCTGGCTGATGGTCCTGCTCAGGACAATGGTAGTGTGAATTACTTTAGAATTTTTGAGCATGGTAATATCTTACCTATTTGAACATCATGTCAACCAGATATAAAGTAATTTTGGATCAAAGGGATGTGGTTACTTGAAATCTCTGTAGGCACACAGGAGCTCATAATTCTTATTCTCAGCTTCCTCAGACAAAGGCTCAAGGAACAGCTCTTATTACTTTTCAGCAGTTGGGGGATGGCTGAGGTCACGAAGAGGTTGCTGGGTTTACAGTCTCATCCTGGCTCTCTCTTCCTATTGACAAGTCATCAGCATGGTTTATAGATCACTGCTTCATGTAAAGGCCTATTTGCTGATGTTTTGAGACATTTATCCATTCTCAAGAAGCTCAAGGGACCTGATTTTGACTTTAAATTATATATTATCCATATTTGGGATAAAATGGGCAATTTTAATGGAAAAACCTTACCAATCAGATCAGGGAATAGAAAAGGCTTTGATTTATATACTATGTTGAAATCATTTATATTTATTTAGAATTTTCACAGTTCCTATAAATTTAATATTTTAATCTGAATGTGATTCTTAACAACTTTCTCCCCCCAGCTTGTCTTCTTCTATTTATTTTAACCTTTGGTGAAATATTAAGTCCTTGTACCATGCATTGATGATGCTCCCAGAGTTCAGCCAGAGAAAAACATAACAGTGTCCTTGGAGAACTTGTCTGTCCTGATGAGAACAAAGATTCCAGGATAAAAGGCTCAGTTCCTGAAATAATTACAGTAATTCAGAAAGGAAATTAAGTATCTATTGAAAGATCCATTTTGAGTGACTTTTCTCACATTTTAAAAATGCAGATACCATATTCAGAAAAAGGAAATTTATTTGAGATTCTGAATCCAAATGATGAGAAATAAGTTAGTATCTGCAAGCCTTTAAGCATATATAGTTTTGTATTTATATACTTAGAGCTGTTGGTGAATTATTCTAATAACACAACTGATTTAGCTGCAGTCTATCAAACAGGTATTTACAGTAGGCCTGATATTGGGCACAGGCAATGGAGACAATGGAATTCCTTTAATCTATTAGAACATGTAGCTGGTAAATCTGCTGCCCTCTAATCCCTCTAATGGTAGGATATGAAATGGTGCATGCTATTCTTGGAATCCTGCATTCCTGGGAAAAGGCTGTCAGACGTTGCATTAGTGATGCAGTGAGGCAGGGACCGCATGTCCAGGCTCAGACTCAGAGGTGAGACCCTGCTGTGCACTACTCTCACTACCCTATGCACCAATGCTTATGATGTTTAAGGACCAAAACTGTACATGGCTCTATTTAGTCCACTTACTTTCTTTTGAGGATGATGGTCACTATTCTGAAATTTTGTTTCATGTGGCCCTCCAGCCCCATCAGAATAGCTGCTGGTTTTCCATAGGCTGGACTTATTTTCATTTCATTCTCTTGGCTGAGCTAGTGATTTCATTTTCAAAAGGCCACTTGCTGATGAACCACTTATAGAATAGTTAGCTACCCAAGATACATTTTACTCATTCTTCAAATACTCAGTTTAGTGTTGGTCTTTTAAATTCACTAAAGAAAATCAGTTGCCTCTAGGAATTTCAATATTACTTTACAGCATAAGAAACTATCCAGTATCACTAATGGCCTATTTAGAAATGAAATGCTTTTTTCTGGTTCTAAGCAATTTCTAATTTTGACAGGATCAGGCACCATCTACAAGGGCTGAGTTAATAGCTCCCTGAAGGGACGCATCGCCAGCCAGGTCCTAACAATCACACATGGTTTGTTCTTCCAACAGTAAGGCAAGAAGAACAAATACATCTGTCTTCCCCCTGCTTCACCTTTGTAGTCTGAAGGTGCTTGATAAATTGCAGTCATTATATTATTACTATTATCATTGATGTTGTTATTTTTTGTAATGTTTCTGAATCTGAATTTTCATCCATTTGTATTGACCTGTCTACATCTGGAATTTATCTGTTTGTTTCCTTTCTCTAAGAATTTACTTTCTAAGACGTCTTCTTTCAAAATCATACCTAAAACAGACTGTAAGTGCTGGGGTAAATATAATATACATTTCCAAATTTGCCATGTGAAATTGTTTGCCATGTGAAATTCAAGCAAATGAAATAGTTAGCAAAAGAAGAATTACTCAACATGTTTGTTTTGGCTACTCACATGGATCAAATTTGCAGGGTTATAGCTTTAATTGCTTGTGAGAAAGTACACCAATCCTCCCCTATTTCTACACTTTAAAAGCACTCAGTTTGACTAAGAAAAAGTTGATCTCAAGGTACACACATTTGTTTTGTCACTGTGAGTGGACAGCGGGTAACAGCACTTCCAGCATGAAAGGGAGACAAGTGGGTGAGCTCAGGGCAGGGCTTGTGATCCCACCCTAAGAAGAAACTGGAAAAACCTCTCAGCTTTAGAAGACAAGGCCAGACCGTGAGGGACAGAAGACTTGATAGAATTGAACTTGAGGGGTGTGTGTGTGGGAAGAGGGCAGAAAGTTGTCAAGGTGCTTTCTTTACGGAGTTGCTGGCGGGGGTGAGGGTGGGGGGCATGTATAATTACGTGGCCTGGGGAAGCACCTTGTATTCAGATCCAAAGTCTTCACCTGAAACTCAAGCAGGTTCAGAAAGGACTTGATTTTTCTCTGGGCCAGGTCTTTCACGGCCGTCATTGCATCGAATTCTGCACAGCGTCCTTGTGAGCGGAAGTACAATGATCACAGCAGCACCTTGGCCGGCGTGGTGCGGAAGGTGCACGGTGCACCCGGAGGCCTTTACAATGGAGGAAAACAACCAGGAGGTGGGGGTAATTACTCAGGGAATCTAAATCCAAATGTTTGAATCCAGGAGGCGGAATTTAAATCCAAATATGTTGTGGTGGGTCAGCGGAGGGCCTGCCATCTGTGGGGGGCCAGGGGTGTCCCTATATCGCCCACAGTGAAGTCGCGGGAGAATGAAATACTTAGGCCGAGGATTTCCACGGTTCCCAGAGGAGCAGGGCGAGGAGTGGAGATCCCGGGCAGGCCGAGCCCCCGGCCCCATTTAATGAGAAGTAACCAAACACTCAACCGCAGCAGACTCCGCGCCTTGACCTCCGAGCCGCGGCGAGGGAAGGAGAGTGTGGGAAGCTCTGATCGGACGCTGCTTGCGACGCACTTACTCCTTGGGCTTCCTCCGCAGCCTCTGGGCCTCGCGCCTCTGTGCGGCGACAGCCTCAGGCTGCCTGGTGACTGCGCGCGAGGCCGGGGCCTGGCCCTCCATGCGGCCGCCCGGGCACTCAGCAGAATTTGGGCATATGGCCTGATGGGAGGAAAGGTCAAAGAAGCCGCCGAAAGCCCAGGGTCCGTAGCTATAGCAATACCCCGTGCCCGAGGGACAAAGACAGACTTTCCCCTCTGGTGCTCCGGCTTCTGATGTCCCAGGATGTGGCCAGGTTGTGCCCTGGTTGACCCAACTACCACCAAGAATTCTCAGTGGGTGGCATGGCTTGTGCTCTTGTAGATGTAAATGAAACACGGCTTTTTGCGTCCAAAATGCAGTATTTTTATTATTAACTTATCATTTTTATGAATGAACCAGATAGTATCATTAAGCTGTATTATCTAATTTAATGGTTTTCAGCAATAATTTTATGATGCAGTTTTTAAAAAATTAGGTCTATAAAATGAACTTATTAAATTCTGAGCTCCAAGTAATTTTTTTCCCTTCAAAATGCACCGAACTTCACACTGCACTTTTAATTCTTGTTAACGACTGGTATGTCGGAAAGCCGAGAAAGTGGCTGTGTGAGTTAAGACTTCTGGCTGTCTGAAGTTTAATTCAAGTTAATTTCCCAAACTTCAAGCTGTACCTAATCCTCTGTCTGCCACATGGAGCAGAAAACTACAGATGTCCTCTGAAAAATTATTTCAATGTAAGGAGTTTCAACAGTTCCTTAGGAGACAGAATGAGCAGAGCTTGTAAAAATTATATCTCATTTCAAAGTAGATTTTGAAAACTTAAAACACATCCCAAAACCATGCAAGAAAATAAAGTTTCAATTCATAAATAATGAGAGTTCAAAATAAACATGTCCAAAATAAACAAATGGACAGATTGGCAGAGGAAACTGTGTTCCAGCTACTAGAGGTGTTTATGAGAAGGTGTCAGGATGGAACTGTGCCAGTGAAACTTGGCCAGACTTTAGGTTCATGTGGCATAATTTTTTGATTAGGGTTCAAAAATTGAGCAAAAATTTATTTTGGAAGACAAAAGCAAAACCAGACCCTAGAATTATCTATTTGGTAAAATGCCAGACACCATGGTTTGACAATAATAGGAATTTTCTGTTCTGCCACTTTCAGAGTTAATTTTCTTCTTCTCTTGAAATTAGGAGAAATTACAAAAACCTTTTATATCAGATTTGCAACCACCAATAAATTACCCACCCCTACTTTTTTCTTTATCTGCTTGCCCTTTTGACAGGCACCACACAGTAAAATGAATAAATTCAGCACATTTTCCTGTTCACCAAGCATAAATTATTACTAACTATGGTAAGAGGCTATTTGAAAAGCTGTTTTATTTGAGAGAGGAGCCTTCCTTTATCTATAAATGATTCTTTTTGAAATCAAAGTAGATATTGCCTTATCTTTGCAACCTCAGGAAACTGAACTATGATGACATATTTCCATTTTAAAGAGGGCAATGAGAGGATTCAGGCATACGCTGAGTAAACTCTACTAATCTATTCTTGCACTTGGCTCAGATTCCCAGTCTTTGAAATACTAGGAGAATTACCGTAGCATTAGTATGTGATATGACACCATTGCATATTATTTGATGAGTATGTTATAACTGGCATGCTTCAGCTCTGGGTGGAGATATTGGACTTTGGAGGTGAACTCAGAGCCCTGTGAAATGGACTCAGTGTCTCATGCCACGGCTCCTCAGTAATGGGCTGTAGCTCTGTAATTGCTGCTGTTCTTCAGTCATGATATCCATCAAAGAACCTCTGTGATTCTCATACCTGAAAGGGGTGTAGCAATTTGATGAATTATCATTTTGAAGTAGCACTGACAAAAAGTGTATCTATTAAATGATTATAGCTTTCATTCAATAACAAACGGCATGAACAGCAAAACTAGTTCCCCTGCAGTGGCACATTTA
This sequence comes from Loris lydekkerianus, assembly GCA_963574355.1. NCBI lineage: Eukaryota > Metazoa > Chordata > Mammalia > Primates > Lorisidae > Loris > Loris lydekkerianus. The sequence continues at coordinate 48,462 of CAUYPK010101044.1, read as the reverse complement.
TTCCTTCCTCTTCTCATCCGATGTCTGTCTCCTGCCTGGTGCTTTCCACATAATAAATTGGGCACTGAACCGCAAAGTTGGCATTTAGCTATATGCTATATTGTACCACTTACCATGTCGCTATTCCCTTGATCGATTTTTCTTTCTTTTAATTTATTTACATTTTATTTTGAAGGAGTGCAGTGATTTCGGGATCAATGATTTCTGAAAATGAACGTTTTTAATAAAGCGGCTGTGGACTGTGACTTCTAAGTATTCGGGCACTGGCACTAAAGAAAAGAGAGTGGATATTTTGAACCTTGTGTGGCAAGGCAGAAAATAACATTGAATCAGAGCGTCTTGGCTCTGAGCAGGGCTGACTCATAACCTTGGCTCTCCCGCTCAGAAGGAGCAGTTCCTGGGGGGAGGCAGGGCTGAGTCACTGGCCGGTGGCACGTGCATGAGGCTGAGCAGTGAGACCAACCACTCCACAAGCTGGACATGCCGGGTGTTCTCTTAGAGAAGTGACAAGCACGTGAAAATTACTCATCCTCATATGTTAGGTCTTAAAATAGTCTGTGCTGTTGATCCATTTATAAGAAACGTGCAACCAGTTTTCTAGCTCACCTGCGTGAACATTCACATGACTGAACACTTCATGTAGTAGGAACACATATGAAGTATACAACTTTAGGGCCGACTTTGACTGCTCTTCCTTTCCTGCCTGGAAATAATCTCTTCAGTCACATGATTTTGTCTCTGAAACGCCTCTTGTGAAGCTGCCCCACAACCCCTGTAGACTTTCACCGTGTTGCTGCCACAGCCTTTCCAGGCAACGAGAGGTTGGGGCTCCTCACCTGCAAGCAACAGAAAGCAAATCCAGCTAACAGAATGGACACAGAGAACCAGCAGGATTGTGGACAACATGTCTTGTAAATAGAGAGGAACAGGACATCTGTGGAAGGCCAGGCAGCAGGAGCACAGTGCCAGCTTCACAGCAGTCAGCCTGGCTGGGGACAGCACAACTGTGGCCATGGGTTACATCTGATCGTTCCTTCTGCATCATTGATGGACAAGGTGTTCAGCCAACACTCTTTGTCCCTGGAGACAAAGAAGGAAAATTTGATCCATGGCTTCCTGGACCCCTGGAATTAGGACCCTTTAAGACCACATATGGGTGGGCAGGGAAGTGGTAATCACCAAAAAGGAAACTGGAGGGCAATCAGGAAGTGAGAAAGGATGCTGGGTGACAAATATCCATCATGAGGCATTTTTCCTCCTCCAACTCCTCCTCTCTCCAACTCATTTCCATTAAATTCAATAAACATTTATTAAATATCTGTATAAGACCCCAGGTTAGGGGCTGGGCTTATGAGAAAACTTTCCATACTTCCTGCCAGTCATGTTGCACTTGGCGGCTGCATGTTCTCCTGAGGAGTGGAGTGGAAGGATTGCCACCCTGGCATGCACTCCAGCATTGCTGCAGGATAGCCTGCACACTTCAGTAGAGCAGTGAAGCCTTTGATCTTCCTACACTCTCATCCCTACCCCTCTGGGTTCTTTCATCCTCTAAGGCTCACTACTCCCCCTGCCTTGCTCTTCTGTCTCAGCCTTGCTCTTAGCTACCTGTCAAACAATGCCATGAAGAAGTCAGGTCTGAACAGGCATGAGGGCTCTTACTGGGGTGCTGGAAATGTTTTAAATCTGGGTCATGGTGCTGATTGTACAACTCAGTAAACTTACTAAAAATTGGTACATTTTACATTTAAAGTAGGTGAATTTTATGGTATGCAAACTATACCTCAACTAACATCGACTATACCTTTAACATCTGTGAAAAACAGATGTTAAGTGTACTTAAGTCTAGAAAGGGCACTCATTTGGTTAGAAAATTCTTTCAGAGTGGAAGGAATGAATGAGATATTGAACGTTAGAGGGAGTGTTTGACAAATGGTGGTGAGGATGCAGGAAACCAAAGCTTATACATGGTCAGGGAGCAGCCCAACATGGCACTGCCAGACCATCTGTCCTCACTCTGCTTTGGGAATTTGGGGGCTCAGTAGGTCATGCCAAGGGGTACCCCAGTGCTGGTTCATGAGCTGAGAGTGGGGAGATCACACTCTTGGGGCTTCCCTGAGCAGTGGTGAAGAGCAAGTGACAGGGCAACCTCCTCTGAGGAGGGTGTTGTTTCTGTTCCCTTCCTTTCCTACCAACCCTGGAAGTTCACTTGACAGAAGTAGATGAAAGCAGGCATCACATGCTTCCCATCCTTGCCCCAGAGGTTTGAGCCTCTGAGTTGTATCATAAACAATGATAAAATGCCTTGTATAATTAGGAAGTTTGCTCCAAGAATTATAAACCTCAGAGGTCTCCTTACCATAACTTAGAATATTCTTCTTCAAATATTGTTCCATGGCTCCAAATCATTCTGAGGGCAGGATTGTGTTTTGGCAGATATCCTCATGCTAGAACAGTGGTTCTCAACCTGTGGGTTGTGACCCCCTTGTAACAATGAAAATACATCCTGCATATCAGATATTTACATTATGATTCATAACAGTAACAAAATTACAGTTATGAAGTAGCGACAAAAATAATTTTATGGTTGGGGGTCACCACGATGCAGGACTGTATTAAAGGGTCGTGGCATTAGGAGGCATTAGGAAGGTTGAGAACCACTGTGCTAGAAGGTCTACCATCATTTTCAGTGCTTATCGCATCCAGCATTGGAATGATCCCTCCTGGGCTCTGGAGTCCTGACAACTGATCCATCTTAGCTACATGCTCTCTGTCATTACCTTTAACACTGGATTCTCCAATACTAGGTCTTCCTTCTCTTTTCTCACCATGCACTACCTTCTTTATCACGCTCTCCCTGGGCTGAAACAATGTTCTTTTCTTCTGTTTGCGCTGGCTCAAGTGCCACTTTCTTTGAAGAGCTTCCCTCGACTATTTCTATCCCATAGCATTCTTCTAGTTCTCTGAACCTAACAATGATTATAATCTGTGTCACAAAATTTGAACTTGATTAGAGCCTACATTCTGTATTTTTCCTTTTTTTTTTTTTCTTGTTAAAACGGATGCAAATTCCTACATGAATTCTTTCTTTTCCTTTGGTATCTCTCACAGCTTCAAAGGTCATGCAGGAATTTTAAATATACCCTGCTATTCTCTGCTGGCCTCCCCAAATTTCACAGAGCTCTGACTTGTGGTGGTGGTGGGGGGATATTTATTGACTCCTCTGATGCATTTTATTGAGGATGGAACTTCAACTCTCTTCCTAAATACATGTGCATTGGATGCCACCTCTCTGACACTTTCTCCACCTTCCCAACAGCTCCTCACCTTGGGTGAATGAAGGGGTAATGCAAATGCCAAAACTTGATATTCCTTTGGGAAAATTATAAAAGGATGGGCTTATATTCTTCAACAGAGAATGAAAATATGGTTCAAAAAAAATAAAAAAAAAAGGCAAAAAAAGAGAGAGAAAGACAGAAAGGAAAGGAAGATAAGTAAGCTCTAGTTTAGGACTCCAAACATGACCTTCACCCCCTAATAGGAGATATGTTCCCAAAGTGGATCAACCAGATGGCTGCATAATTTTGATTAAGAATGACCCATGATTGTGAGCAGGAAGGGCTAGGGGCATGAGAGTGTATGTGTGTGGGCCTGTATGGTGTGCATGTGTGGTATGTATTGTGTGTGTGGTGTGGATATGTGGTGTCAATGTGGTGTGTGTTGTGTGGTTTGTGTGTGGGGTGTGTGTGCATGTGGATGTATTGTGTGTTGTGTGTGGTATGTGTGAGTGTGGCGTGTATGTGTTGTATGTGGTGCATGTGTGGTGTGTTTGGGGTATGTGTGGGGTGTGTGTGTGGTCTGTGGGTATATTGTGTGTGGTTTGTAGGTGTATTGTGTGTGGTGTGTGTTTGTGTGTGTTGTGTGGTGTGTGGGGTATGGGTGGTGTATTTGTGTTGTGTGTGTGGTGTATGGTGTGTGTGTGTGTGTTTTGTGTGGTGTGTGTTGTGTTGTGATATGTGTGGTGTAGTGCTCACTTTACCAAGGCTATCCAGAGTAGCAGTGGAGGGGGACTCTCAAGTGAGGCTGTCAAAACTGGCAGACCCTGAAGCTACACTGGCCTTGGGGCCATGCTATCTGAGGTATTTCTGAGTTTTAGTCATTTGGCAATTCTCATGGCCAACCTCAGGCATTATTGAACTCCCACCCATCCCCTGGCAAAGCCTGTGTTTGCAACATCTTCCACATCCTGGCTTTCCTCAGGATCAGCTGATAATGACATGTTTGCAGCACAGTGCTGGAGTGAAGTAGACCCATGTTAGGTGTGGTCCTTTCGGAGGTGAAGGATATCTGTTAGCACATAACCTCAGGCACACATATATCTCAAAGCTGGTGTGTGCCAAACGTCACACCTTCTGAAACACCTGCCTCTCCATACCTAATGATTCAAAATAGGGTTGGGACCCATCTAGCTCAGTGAATTTGTCCTTTGCTAATTATCTCCCTCACTCTCCGGTTCTAGTGATAGGTACACTAGTGACTGGGACTGCTCGGGTTCCTGTGAAGCCCTCCTTAACTCTGTGCCAGCTTCCCAGGCAAGAGGATCGGAAGAGACTGAGTGTGGGGGCCTTTGAGAGGGAAACAGTATTACTGGGTTTTGTTGGCCTCTTGGCTAAGAGACCTATTTATCTTCATAAATAAATCACATGGCAAAAGCACCACACCAGCAGCAATAAGAAGAATACACTGTGCGAATGCGTGTTGTCTTCGGGATACTCAGGGAAGTCTTCTGTTTCTTTAATCTCAAGCAGTGAAATGCACAGTCCCTCCCACCCCACTCCTTTTCCCATGGGGGTGAGTGAGCTTTGAAATCCCTTTGATTCTGAGTGAGCAGCAGAATGAAAGGGCCTTCATTTAAAATGGAGAGGCTGAGCCAGCTTGCTTTCTCTCCAGCCTCTTCAGTGAGCTCAGCAGCCGACCTTTTGGCTCAGCAACAGGCCTGCTAGTTAAATGCGACCACCACACAATCACTTTACAGGATTTCCACCTTATTAAAAATGGAAGGAGTGTAGCCACCAGGGATTCACCAGTAAAGGCAATAAAAGAGCATCTAATAAAAACTTTAAAACATGTGTACATGCATCCCGAGACTGGTGGGTAGTGTGATCTTTAACACCCACTAAAACCCCTTAAAACTAGTATTTGAAAACCTGGGCGAAGAGATGAAACTACAGCTACATAATTGGAAGTAGAGGTTATTTTCAACCCTAGTTTTTTTTTGTTTGTTTGTTTTCAAAACTATTTCCTAAGTGATGGAACAGAGATGCTTATACGTAATTTATACTTTCTCTATTTCAAGGTGTGTACACTAGTCGTATAAATCAGTAATAAAAAAGGTACCTAGTTGGAATAATGACAAAACCATATTTTCTAATTTTAGTTACTGAATTAGGAGGTACATATAGAAAAATCAGAGTGTCAGCTTTTGTAACCTTAGATGAAATACAAACCATGGCAGGGCACAATTTATCTGTCACTACTCTTACCTGCTAATAAAGAAAAACATAAAAAATACAATTTCTGAAAACCTCCTGGCATTGTCTTCTTGCTATTTCTCTGTAGTTTGTTCTTAGGTAGCCTCAAAAGGGATCTTGTTTTCAATTTAATGATCCATATAAAGGCCGGGTGCAGTGGCTCATGCTTGTAATCCCAGCACTTGGGAGGCTGAGGCAGGTGGATTGCCTGAGCTCACAAGTTTGAGACCAGCCTGAGCCAGAGCAAGATCTCATCTCAAAAAATAGCTGAACATTGTGGCGGGCATCTATAGTTCCAGCTACTTGGGAGGCTGAGGCAAGAGAATCATTTAAGCCCAGGAGTTTGAGATTGCTGAGAGCTATGATGCCACAGCACTCTACCGAGGGTGACGAAGTAAGACTGTCTCAAAAAACAAACAAAAAATCCATATATGTAGATGCTCCCCAAGTTATGGTTCCATGTTTTTATCATTCAACTATCTTTTATACATTTTCGTATTTTTCTGCAGAAAAGCAGTGCACTGTGAGACTGCTGGTGCCATCTTTTATGTTAGAATCTGTTTCTGAACGTGAGTAGGGGCAGAAATAGGCCAGTGAGAAAGAAACTGAATGTCCTCACATTTGCTGGTGGTGACTGGCAGCTGCAGCAGGAAAGCTGGGGGTAAGATTCCAGAAGCCAGATTTTCTTTATAAGATGGCAGGATGCGGTGAAGAGAGCCTGGAGCCAGCAGGCCGCAGGTGCAGCTCACTCCACCTCTACTGCTAACAACTTGTTTTACTTCAGATGAGTCATGGCACACCTTTGTCCCTCAGTCTCTTCATCTGTGAAATGGGTGGAATGTGTGTTCAGTTAAGGGGCGCTAAATAATCTCTAAGCTCTGAGCTTTCACACCCAGAACAATTTGAGTGGTCTCCAAAAGCACTCAGGCAGCCTGGTCTCAGCCGTGGGTAAGTGCTTGCTATGTAGGCGTCTAACAAATGCCCCTGGAAGAAACATCTCCATTCTTTTCTGCCCAGAGGATGGGGGAAGAGAATGACTGTGTGGCGTCTTGTTTGCCATTGTCACCTGAATGCCTGAGAGAAGCCTATAGGCAGTGAACAAATACCTGTTGGATAAGTAAATGAATAAATAAATGAAACATTCAGCAGGGTCTTAGTGTGACTGAAGATTTTTAAGACATACATGGATTTCTAATGGGGCAGTTTTTGATCTCAGGAAAGAAATCTTAAAGGGACACATTTTGTAAATGGGTCTGAGAGCCAGGGAAGAAAGGATAAAGAGAAGAAATTAACCCTACTCTGAATACTGTGGGTCTGCCTTGCTTGTAAGTAAGACCAAGTTAGGAAAATGTTTCTCTTTCACGGTTAAGTGTTAGAATTTCTGAGAACACTGGACAACGGGATGGGCATGTCTTCAGCTCACCCCTGGACAGGAACTAGATCAGGAAGACACCCCTGCTGTGTTCTCCTGCAAGATGTAAAGTGTCAAAGCCCAAGCACACACCTCAGGACATGCAATGCCAAAGCTGACCACTGTCTATTATCCTAAGGGCCCTGCTTCTCTCTCCAGACTGAACATCTTGCGCTGCTGCCGAGAAGGTAGAGCCTGTAAGTAGAGAGAAGATTTCTCAGAAAAGGAGTTCCAGGAGTGCAGGTTAGAAGGAAGCTGCTCTTAAAGACATGAGAATATAGGGTAGGGTCCAAGATTTTCTGAGATGGTCCTCATGAAGAATTTAAGTTCTAGGGTATTTTTATTTTGGAACATAACAAAGTTTGTATTTCATTCAAGGTTTAAAACCTTTCCTTCCTTTCCTTTGAAATTTCCCTTAATTATTCTAACCTTTCAGGAGATTCTGATATTCCCACTTCTCCTGCCATTTCAGGAGCTCAAAAGGATTAGAAAAAAATATAAAAGGGTGTTTTTATTAAAGAGACCTGCCACATTTATTTATTTATTTTTTGTTAAGGAAGCAGAATCCTACAGATAACTTTTGGTTCCCAAGAAAGTCCTAGGACACATACAAACACCTGTCACTGGGCCCGACAAGCACCTCAGCTGGCTGTCGTTATGGTAACAATGCTTTTAAAAGTGAATGCCTATAAATGGGACTCACCAGATTGGTGAGCACTTAACACTTTAATCATGTGATTAATCGTGTAGATGTGGAGAAAACAGCTTGGCTTCTTCAAGAACCCCGTTAGCTCAGGTGGTTTGCATTGCCACAGGACATCATTTGCCCAGGAAACCCTGAATGCCTCTTTGGCTGTAATTGGTTGTTCAATGGGACAAGGATTACAAGCAGCAAAAGAACATAAAGATCTAACATGTATTTTCCTTTAAGAAGGAAATATTTTCTAGAACATAAAGATCTAACATGTATTTTCCTTTAAGAAGGAAATATTTTCAAAGATTTTCTGGTGTGTCTTTCTTTTATGTTGTTCAAATTTATCCCACAGTCCTGAACTCCATGGTTGCTCTTCCTTACCCAGAGATCGTGACAATTTGGAAAGGAGAGAAACTAACAATCTAGAAAACTATGTTCTTGCTGGGTAAGCCAGAGACCACATGATGCCGGAAGCTGTGAGGTGCTGTTCAGGCGAGGCAAGAAAAGTGCAGGCAGGCCTGTATGCCAGAGGGTGCTTTTTCAATCTGCAAAACCATGCTTCTATAATTGCTGATGCCAGAAGTCGTTTAAATTGAAAAAAAAAAAAAAAATCCTGTTTCTTCATTTTTGTTGTGATATGAAGATAGCATTTTATTCTTTTAGGAGACATTATACCCACATCTCAATAGCTTAATTTGAATTTTTTTTTAAGAGACAAATTGCTACATTTTGTTTATAATTATACGAATCAATGGCTGTCTCAGGCCCCTGTAAAGCCAATGGTCCATTCACTGAGGAATAGAAAACAGAGAAATAAACTGCTTTGCCTAGTGAACTCCCATAGGCTGGAGGTTTGAATTTTATCTCTCTAATGAGCACAATATTAAAATTAAGTGGGTTCAAGAGGTTTTATTTTTGTGATATTTGAACTGAACATATATAGACATCTGCAAATGCCAATCACACGACTTATGTGCCCTGTAAATGGCTTGTGCCCACACGGTGCCGACGGCATTTGCTGTATGCACCTGCTTCTTCTCCAGTTCCAGTTTGCTTCCATCTTTTGATTTTGTTTTAATGTGCAGGCATTGCTAAAGAGTAACCACTTGGAGCGCATCTGGGCTCACATGGGTTTTAAACTGAAACCCCATTTTATAACAGTTTCTCACTTCCCTATCTGGACTAGAAGAATAGTAATCAATATTAATACTTCTTTCTCATTCCAAAGTGCTTAAATTTGCTTCTTGGTTATAATCCTCAATTTGGAGTTTGGCTCCGTGCTTTGTTTCAGATTCCCACAGGCCTTGCTATAAATGCTTATCATTTACATAGCACTTTTATTTATTTATTTATTTATTTATTTATTTATTTATTTATTTAATTAAATCATAGCTATGTACACTGGTATGATCATGGGGCATCACAGACTAGTTTCACAGACCAGTTAACACATTTATATCACACTGGTTAACATACCCTTCCTGGCAATTTCTCAACACAACAGTTATTGTGTTGAGACATTTACATTCACAATTAAATAATACATATCCAAAATATGATTATATTAACATTTGCACAAATATGACACATATTTATATATCTGTAGCTGCTTTTCAGTAAAAATAAAGAACAAAATGAGATAATCCCATTATACTTGGGAGTACAAAAGATAAAAAGAGCTTTGCTAAGCATGGTGAGGAGAGGGCGGGCACATCAACATTATTTATTTATATCTTTCTATAGCATAGTTTATATTTCTAGTATTTTGAAAAATACATCTGGGAAGCTGAGTATCCATGGGTTCCAATTACAGAGTCAAAATTTCAGTTTATTACTTTGAGACTGACGATGGTGGAGAGATAGCTTCTAGTCTGGATTAATCACACCTGGATGTAGAACTTTTAATCCCCTCTGATTCCAGGGAAGTTGCACATGGCCATTTACTTCGTCCTCCCACAATTTTCCTCCTTATTTGCCATAAGAAAAATCCACTAAACCGCTGGGCCAGTAGTGACTTTGTCTCAGTGATGCTCCACTAATTACATAGCTAAAGAAATTACTGTGATTTTGAATTATTTTGGTTTATTAAAGTAGTAACAAGAAGTACATCTACCCAAACAAAACCTATGTTTAATTCCCCACAAGGTCACTGTTTCTGCACCCATTAAAAATATTGGTATTGTTCCCAATCTATAAGATTCCAATTAACGGTTGCATTCTTTGATTTTAATTATTAAATTTTTCACTCCCTGTAACTAAAAATGAATGATAGTATAAACTTCGAAAGATAGAATATATTAGACAAGTTTCAAAGGTTTGATAGATTTCATATGGGTAAAGGGCTAAGAAAACACCATGTATATTAGAGATATAAATTACTGTTTAAATGCAAAGTCAGTTGAATAAAGAAAATATAAGAAAATTTGTTTATATTTTATATAATTAAAACACTTTAAGGAAGGATTTCTAAATGTATGGTACATATGATAAAATTTGTAATTTCTTCTTTAAATAAAGTTTCTTCTTTGTTCCATCAGTGAAACAAAAAGGAAAACACAATTTTTAAATTGATTTATTAATAAATTATTTTCCATTGTAAATTACAACACAATAATAGTCACTTCTTTCCATAGATTCTGCTTCTTTTCCTAAAAGATACACAAGTTTGAAATTGTATAAATGAAATTATTGAGTACGTTACCAAGAAAATTCAGTGTTGGTAAATTTCAATGGTTGAAAACGTTGACCCTTAATTGTTTCAAAAGACTGTCTCTTTGGTTGCTTCATATTGGGTAAAAATAAAAGGGAAATGTAGGGTGAATAAAGCACTCTGTGAATATGTCCTAACTGTCTTATATTTCATAACATTGATACTTTTGTCATGTTCAAACATAATTGATAGGGATATGGTTTTCAATTTGATATGTATGTATATATTTTTTTGAGACGAGATTTCACTCTGCTTTCCAAACAATCCTGCCACTCCATCTTCTGCGTTTTGCCACACACCAGCCCCCAGAGCTTATTTCCCTGCCTATCATTCCCATTATCATGTCAGGGTGGGAGAAGCAATATATTCGTTTCTGTGCATAATTTCCAACCTGGTATACAATTAAAAGCAAACACAATATTCAATGAATATATATGAACTTGGCAGCAAGGAGTGATCTATGTTTTCTTGACTTTATTCATAAACTAACTCCAACATCTTGAAAGAACAAACTTTGCATTATCAAAGCAGGTGTGAACTACTGAAGGAATAGTGCCCTGGAAGGGCAGATGGACAAATTACTTCTGGGACACCCAAATACGGGCAATTACCTCTTTGAGAGAAACCACAATGATTTTAGTAACTCCATAATTTGAAAATGCGAGTAGGATTTGAGAACAAGAAAATAATTCTCACTTTGCATCATAAAGGAAATCCACCTCCTGTGGTCTGACTTTCAAAACAAACAAATCAATAAACCTCAAAACTACATTTGAATCCCTTACCTTGTTATTTGAAAAAAGTAGCAATTAGCATAAAATGCATTTGAGACTCATACATACTGCTGGTGTAACACTTGCTTTTTAACATTACACTGGACATAGTTGCCCTTTGTTGTTGGTGTTACACTGTAAACCACAGCAGTTTGTTTGTTTCATTGTTACATAGTACACCATAGCAGTTTGTTTTATTGTTATGCAGTATACCATAGCAGTTTGTTTTATTGTTATGCAGTATACCTTAGCAGTTTGTTTATTGTTATACAGTATACCATAGCTGTTTGTTTTATTAGTATACCATAGCAGTTTTTTTATTGTTCCGTAGTATACCTTAGCACTTTGTTTTATTGTTACATAGTGTACCATAGCAGTTTGTTTCATTGTTACATAGTGTACCATAGCAGTTTGTTTTATTGTTACATAGTATACCATAGCTGTTTGTTTTATTGTTACATAGTATACCATAGCAGTTTGTTCTACTTGTTGCATAGTGTACCGTTATAGGTACAATCCACAGTTTGCTGATACACTCCTTAGCTGAGATACCTTTGATTCTGTCCAGTTTCAAGCAATTATAAATAAAAGCACTATGATATACAGGTTTTTCTGAAAAAAATAGTTTATCATTTTATGTGGGCCAATAGTTATAAGTAGGAATGGCAGCCCATAAGGTAAATAAGTTGGAACTTAATAAGAAAAAGCCAAACTGTTTCCTCAATTGGCTGGAAGATGTACCTCCCAGCAATATATGTGAATTCTGGTTAACCCACATTCCTGCCCCCTGTCAGTACTCAGAATTGTACAACATTCTGAAATTTTAGGCATTTCCCTAAGGATTGATAGTGTTAAACATCTTTATATGTGCTTATTTTTCATCCATATGTCTTACATTGTGAAGTTTGTTAAAAACTTTTGTGTATTTATTAATTTGAGACTGCTTGCTTAAGCCTTTAGAGTTTCTTATATATTCTGGATTCTAGTCTGTCATGAGAAACCAGATTTGAAAGTATTTTCCCCAATGCGTGGCTTCTTTGGTTTTTCTTTACTAGTGTTGTTAAACAGGAGATATTCTTACTTTTGATCAGATTTAATTTCTCATATTTCCTTTAATAGGGCAATTGTCTGGCATTAATCTAATCTGGGTTCAAATTATAAGATTTTCTCCCATATTTTAAACTACAAATTTTATAATTGTATGTTTTGTATTTTGGTCTTTAATTCTTTTGGAGTAATTTTTTATGATTGTTGATTGAAGCTCACTTTATTGCATATGGAAATCAAATTGTCCCAGCATCATTTATAATGCTACCTCATCTCCATTGAATTGGCTTTAGATGAAAATCAATTAGGCATATATGACGGATTGTCTTCTTGCATTTGGTCTATGTGTCTTGTCTTTCTGTAACATCACACTATTTTCAGCACTTTTGCTTTACATAAAACCTGGACATCATCGCAAATACTCCTCACTTTGTTTTGTCTTTTTCAATTTGTTTTATGGATTCTAGTTATTTTGCCTTTCCATACAATCTTCAGAATGAACATATCTATTAACACAAAAATTCTACAAAAATTGTATTAGAATTATGTCAAATCTGTAGATAAGTTTAAGGAGTTGAGAATATTCAGTCTTTCATTCTATGAGAAGGGACATATCGGCATTCAACTAGATTTTAGATTTTGTTTTATTTATTACACCAATATGCTAAAAATTCACCACATATATTTTGCATAATTTTTTTAAGTTTTATAATCATTTCAAGTTTGTGTTGTTACTGTAAATAATATTTTCATTTCAATTTTCATTTTTTCTTTCCAAGTATTAGATATATCATCAGTTTTTTAATATTGGAATTACATCCTCCGTCCATCCCAAACTTGCCATTAATTATATAGCTTAGTTGCAGGTTCTTTTGAATTCTCTTTGCAGGCAATCATGTCATCTATAACAAAAATGGCAATTTTTTTTTTTTCTTTCTTTCCAACTTGCCTAGCTTTTGTTTCTTTCTCTTACTCATGAACTGGCTAGAATCTCTAGTCCAGTGTTTAATAGGAGTTGTGAGAATATATATACTTGCCTTGCTGCTGATATTTGAGGCATGCAATTAATCTTTCACTGTTCTTTGTTTGTTAGATGCCTTTTAAATGGGTGAGAAAATTCCATTCTATTTCTAATTTGATGCCTTTTTTTTTTTTTATCATGAATGCTTTTTAATTTTACCAAAGTCTATTACTTCATGTATTGACATAAATGCCTGCTTTTTTCCATCCTTAGTTTGTTAAAATGGTGAATTGTTCTGACTGAGTTTTGAATATTGAACCTACCTTGTGTTTCTGGAATAATCGTCATTTGGTCAGGATCTGTCATCATTTTTCTGTTTTGTAGGATTCAATTTGTTAAAGATATTTGTATTTATATTCATGAGTGATTTTTCTCTTGTAGTCTTTTCTTCTTGCAATATCTTTGGTTGTGGTGTCAGTGTAATGCTGACCTGTTAAGATAAGCTCAGACATCCTATCAACTAACTATTCTGAAAGAAGTTGAGTAGAATTACTATAATTTTTTACTAATAAATTTAGTAGAATACACAGGTGAATCCATGAGAATCATGGGATGTCTCTTCCAAAAGCGTTTTACTGCAAATTCTATTTATTTCTTAGGGTTAAGTTATTCAAGTTATCTTATTTTTCTTGAGTAATCTTTGGTCATGTTTATCTTTCCAATAATTTTGTTTTCCCTTTTCAATATTGTTTTAAAGGTTTATTCTAAAAGTTCTGAATACCAGTGGCTCCCTGCATTAACACTTTCATCACCTTGACATCCCATGTGAATAATGTCTTCTCAAAAAAAGACTTGAAATTGATTATGAAATGATAGCACTTCAATTTCTGAATTATGAAAACAACACAAGTATTTTTCTCAAGCCATTTATCTTTCTGAAAAACAGTCTAGCAATATTGTAGTTTCTAAAAAACTCTCTATGAAGCCACCTCAAGATGTGTGCATTTAGCCCAACAAGTGTCATAATCCCTGAGGCTAATGTTTACCTCTCTTTTTTCATTTTGGCCCAGTTAGAAGTGTCCGTTGTAACTATTATTCACGGTAGAACAAGCAGTATAGAGAGTAGGGTGAAAGCTGGGAGGCTGGCCAGTGCAAAGACTTTAAGGAGGCCCTAGTTGCCTTATTCAGTCTTGGACTATTTTTTTTACTTTTACTTTTTTATTTTATTTATTTTTATTTTTTTATTTTTAATTTTTTAAGTGGTCTAAAAATGTAAAAATTTTTTCCAGTGTTTTATCACAAGTATTTTAGACATCCATTTAAAAGGAATGAGCAGAAAGCCCTGTGCCTTACTCAGCTTGAACTGCTGTAACAAGCATGACAGATGGGGCAGGGACTAAAGGAGAGGTATTTATTCTCACATCTCTGGAGGCTGGAAGTTCAAGGTCAAGCTGCTGGCAGATCTGGTGTCTGGGGACAGCTCTGTTCCTGGTTTGCAGATGGCTGTCTTTCATTGTATCATCCTTGAAAGACAGAAAAATTATCTTTCTTGTGTTTCTTTTTACAAGGGCACCAATTTCATCTATGCTATGAAAGTTTTGAGACAGACTGTGTTATGGTCCATTATGTCACTTCAAAGAAATGCAGTGAAGGATGTCCTTTCTCATTCACCCAGGCAGGATTCAAGTTGTTTGGTTTATTGCTGCTGTAGGGAGGGCTTCATTTTTTTTCCGCTGCATGGATGTTATGTTTCTTGATTTTTGTATTATATCAAAACTTTCATAATGACCCATATAGGGGCTCCACCTTCATGATCTAATGATATCCCAAGGACCCCACCTCCTAATATCACCTCGGGGGTTAGGGTTTCAGCATGTGGGTTTGGGGCAGATTCATTTAGCACATAAGACCTTGAACATCTTTTTAAATCACAGTGTAGGGACATTGTCTTGGAAATTCTTCCAGCCTTACTTACAAAAAATGCAGAAATTCCTAATTATGTCCTTCATAAGCATGCCCATCCACTGCAAAATCATGTACGGATACTTTTTTTATGGATACAACATGCTCTGCTTAGGATGGTTCTGGAACACATAAATATCCTTTAGGGAACATCTAAAATTCCATTCATTTCCCATCCATCCAAGAAAGCATATGACAATGTAAATAGTGGATTTCATTTCAGGAACAAATTTAAATATTTTGAAATTAATTTCGAACCCTAAATAAACTGTCCTCTAACTATTTTTATAAGACATTATTTTTAGATCAATTCACAACAGATTACAACACATACTACAAGAGAGAGGATTGCTGCCATCACACATACGTTACATTAAACATGATGTGAAAATATTGCCAAGGATTGAGAATTTGGATTAGCAGTTTCAGGAAGGCAAGTGCTTTTAGCTAAGTGGATGATTCACAGGGGAGACTCTCACCATTTCTCTTCAGTGATTGGTGATTCTGTGTCAGTGGACCATGCGATTTCTATGATCTGACCTTAGGCTGACCCCTCTCTATGGTGGAATGAGGTTTGAAGCCAGGCTGTTCTCTCTGGAGCCATAAAGGATCAGGGAGGGAAGATTTCACTGTGTTTTGTTACAAACATGACTGCTGACTTTTTGTAACTTCCCCAGGAGTCTGCAGCTTTCCCTGGAGTCTGTGCCCAGACGGTGGTCATTCTAAGTCTGACTCTGTTGTCTGTTACAACTTCTGTTTGGTCATGTCCTTAGATTCCTGCCTTAATTATGAAACTGTATATTACCTCATTGCTCAGTTTAAAGCACCAAGGGCATGTCAGCCTTGGAAACCTCGCCCTGCCCTTGCTGGGACCTAGGTGTACCCTGGTGTCCTGTGACTGGCACGTGAGGTTCCGACGCTCTGTCTACACTTGCCTTCCTCACCTGCCTGTGTGTTATTGGGCCCATCATCTATCATAAGTGGATTCAGTGCTAGTCAAGTGCAAGTTCACACATTCTTCTTATTAATTTTAATGCAATACTTTCCCTTTCCTTTTTGCTTCAGACCTAGGAGTTTCAAGTATTTAGTGTGTTATCAGCTCGTGACGTCATCACAAGTTCATATCAGCTCATGAAATCATCACAAGTTCACACCACATGCTGGATCCTTTCCCCCTTCCCTATATAAAGCTCCCAGTCAAGGAGATGATGTAATGCCTGTTTTTGAGTGAGTGATGCAACACTGAAGGAAGAAAGTAATGTGCCCAGCGTCACAACAGACAAGGGGAGGAACTCGCACGTACATGGAAATGTGCCCCACTCCAAAATTTATGTGCATGTGTTTTTTGTTAGTTTGTTGCCAAATCCTGTAGCTCCTTCTAAGATTTTTTTGTGAACTAGAGCATTCTTGTCAGCCTCTACTCTTGAGAAGAAGACTTATAATTTTCACACTGGAAGTTTTTGTTTTTAACTTCTTGCCCATTAGTGAGGCAGCACAGAAAGTAACAAAAATGAAGCAGTGACAGGGATCAAAGAGACATTGGAAAACAGCCCTGGCTGGACTGCGATTTCACTGTCCCTGACTTCCTGTGGCTGAGTTGGCGTCCCCAGGACCCTGTGATGCCGAGAGCTGGGCTTCCTGGCCTCCACCCTCTCCGGGACCTCCGCCCACCTCAGTCCACATGCCCCTGTGGACCTCTTTACACTTAACTTTTGTAAAGAATCTGATTGTTTCCCACAGGGGAAATGAGAAAAACACTTCAGTTCTCTCATTCTGTCCTTAGTCATCCCCAAGTACTGATAATCTGTTTATAAAATTATTATAAAATTTTTGGTCAGACTGCACTCTCAGGGGCTCAGCTGCATTCGCCAAGCCCAGGTGTCACTGGTGAGAGATCTGAAAGCCCTGACGTGAGTGGGGTGATTCCCACTTCAGCATTCATCTCCTGTCAAGGACCATCTGGCAAGTCAGACCCTGAGTTACAGAGGCCAGAGCATTATGGCCTCACCCAGTTTCTGTGCACAGCCTGCACTTGACTAGAAGGCTCAATTAATTACCAGATCAAAACTGGGCTGGGATTTGCTCTGTAAACTGCCAAGCAGTTTAACTGGATTGTAGGGAAAGACTCTGTATGACATTAAATGACCTTCCTAAAAGCTTATTTCTCTCCCAATTGCTCATATTGGAATCCATTTCAGGACTCATTCACAATGAGTGGTTTATTACCTTTCTAAATGCATTTACTACTTGCCAGATGTCCAGCTCACACCAGTCTGCTGCTCGCCTTTCACTGACCCTTGAATACAAGCTACTGCCTCGGATCTGTCCTGAGAAAACACGTCCCACAACAGCATGGTTGGCATGCTCAGCCCCAGGAGAAGGCCGGCATCACCCCTGTGTGGGCACAGGGGAAAACATAGATTGTTCCAGATTGAATTTAAAAATGCATTGTTTTCTCAACTCTCTCAGTGTGTTTTAAGGATTTAAAATTCCTTTGAATAGAAATGATTCAACAGTTCTAGGGCTATTCTATACCTGGTTTGAACTTGATCTGTAAAAATATCTTATTAATCCAAAATATTCTGCATGAGAGATCTGTAAGTCTGATTTTTCACATATATTATGGGATAATTATTGTCAGAAGGTCATTCTGAGGAAAATGCAAGTTGACTATGTAAGCATTTCTACGTTTGAACATGTCATTTTGATATAAAGTCATGGCTCAAATAGCATTTCTCATCTACAAAGTAACTCGGCTGTTTACTTCTTTAACTAATAGAGCTAAGACTGTGTGCCACAGATTTCCATGAAGAAGAAAAAGTAAATTGTTGGCATTCTTCTTCAGGCTGCCTTTTCTATACACAAGTTACAACACATCCACTGTTCAAACAGGTTCTTCTAAAAGTTCTAACTAATAATCATATGAAAATATCCAAATATTTATTTTAAAAGGGGTATGTAACAGTACACCAAAACAGTTAAAGATATTCTGAACTAATAAATATATACTATCAGAATAAATTTAAATACATTGAAAATATGTTGAAAATTTGATTCTATATAATTTTGGGATAAAAGTGACTAAAATGCTTTATTTGTATTTTTTCTATGATAAGAGCTATGAATATGAAACATGCATTTATTTTGTAGAAATAGGTAATAGATAGGCATTAATAAATAGAAACAAAACAGAACAAAACATAATAAACACAAATGTTAAAAAAAAGCTGAATGTTTTTCTGATGTCACATAAAGATGTTTACTTTACATCTTAAATGTAGCAGTTATTTTTTTTGGATGGAATGAGGTGAGGTGAGCTGAACTGGAACGTTAACCACCATTAGTATTGTTAGGTTTATAACATATATATTTTATACATATATAACCATGTATCAGCTCCCCAAATTACGGAGATTATGAGGACGCACAACAAGCTGAGAAGCTGTGGAAATCAGGGGTGTAATTGTGCCCAAGTCCGAAGGCCAGAGACCAGGTGCTCTGACATCCCAGGGTAGGAATGATGCAAGTCCCAGCTCACGGCAGGGAGCGCCTTGGCTCCTCTGTTTGTTCTATTCTGATCCTCTAGGGATTGGGTGGTGCCGACCTGCCTTGTTTGCTCAGTTCCCCAAGTCAAATGCTGGTCTCTTTCAGAATCAGACACACCCAGAAATAATGTTTCACCAACGGTCTGGGCATCCCTCAGCCCAGCCAAGTTGACACATGCAATCAACCACCACTCCGAGGGAAAAAGGAATTACCTTTCCTGGAGATGTTTCAGAAAAGGAGAGCAACACTGAATGGAGTGGTGTATGGGTGAGGGCCATGCAGAAAGAAAGGCCTCGAAATTACCAGGATCAACCCTCACTTGCTCATCTGCAGGATGGAGGTAAAGCCAGGGTGCTGGTGAAGTGTGGAGGATGGATGCACTGTATAAAAATCACCTCGCCGTGTGCCAGGCATCATGTCGGTCCTTGGAAATGATGATGAGATAAACATTACTTAAGTCAAAGGGCTCTTAGCCTTTGTCCCCACTCTGACCAATAAGGGACACTGTAGCTTAGCTTCCAAGGTCTGTTTCGATCCCTTTCTGTCCACAGAGGGCTGCACCTTGCCAGACCTGCTGCTTCCAGCCAGGTGAAGTGAAAGAATCAGGGAAGGAAGCACAAGGTGGGGCTGGGTGGCATTTGGGTTGGGGGGGGCATGCAAGGGGCTACCATACCTGAGAGAAGTAGATGGAGGGGACAAAGAGAGCTGAGCAGTACTGCTGTGCTCTACTTATATTCCTTTTGGTGTTTGTAAAAAGGAAGTCGAAGAAAAATTATAGTAAAATTGGTTTTGGTTCCTGAACATGCTCTTTTGAACTCAACACTGCTCTGAGACTCAGCCATGAAGATCATGACTTGACTAGCAAAACACAAATATGCTTATTATTTTCTAGAGTGAGTTAAGTGCGCTTCCGTAAGGTCGGGGAGAAATGAACACATGGAGGCAGCTTTCTCCAGAAGCTCCTATCTAGAAGAAGAAAAGTTGTACTGAAGTGAACTCAGAGAAATCTAAAGTGGGGGGTTAAATACAAGGAGAGAAAATCAAGGGGCACCTCGTCCCCACTGAGACAAAGTGCAAGGGTGAGGGAGAGAGAAAGAGAACGGAGCCAGGTACAGAGCCAGGGGCAGAAGGCGCCTGGTGCTGAGGGAAAGGGAGACCCCTGCCCCGCAGCGGGTGACCCTCCATGGGCTTTCCACAAGTCAGCCGGGAACAAAGGACCTCTCATCTCACCCCACGGGAGGGGGCCACAGCGTCCCAGTTCTCCTGCACTGGGAATCTGCACCTCTAAGTCCCCATCCTGCCTGGCTCAGAAGTGAACACATTTCCTTTCTGCAGTCCCTAGCCCACAGCCCACCCTCCATGCTGTCTAGTTGTCTAAACAACTGGCCCCTGCAGAGGCCAGAGTGTTTGGTGAGATCTCTGAGAGGCCTCTGCATTGTGTGTGGGCTGCTGAGACAAGTGCAAAACGGGAAATTGTAGCTCTGTGGCACGACCTCAGCCTCCTCCGGAGAAGCGCCTCCATCGCTAGAGACAGAAGACCACCTTCCCCACCAGGTTGTACAAGCTCACAGCCCACATGGTCTCTACCACCTCTCTCTCCTGCTAGCATGGACCTTTCCCCAGCCTCTGGAGAGAGCTTGTCGGGTGTCAGCAATGCTCTGTGACTCCGGCTCCCCTCCTGCCACTTGGAGAGGGCGCTTCTGTCTTCCGCTCTGAATGGAGCAGATATGGAGCAGAACTTGGAAACGTGGAACAAAACTTTCTCCCTCACTTTTCATACCAAATCCTTCTTTTCTTAGAAAGTCCAAATACTATCTCTTCCCTGATAATCCCCTTTCCTGCCTATCTGGCAGAAATGTTTTGCACAAGCATCCTTGATATTTTATTTGCTCCTAACTTGGGTAAGGAAGCAGGGCCTGAGATAGAAAGGAGGGTGCATGGAGGACAGAGGGAGGAGAAAGGGGGGTGCTGAGCAGGGGATGAGCAAGCACAGGCCTGTGCAGCAGGACCCTGGCTCTGCCTGGTTGCATGTGCTGTTCTAGAGCACGAATGACACCCTAAGGTGGTCCAACTTTGAGGCAGGGAAGTCAAAGTTTCATGTCTGTCTGTGGGCGTGGGCTCGTAGACCCTGCTGGGGAAGCCGGTCTTCCATCTGTAGCGATGGAGGCGCTTCTCCCCAGGAGGCTGCGCCAGCACCATGTGGGCGTCTGCACAGTGCACCAACAACACCTGCCACCACCTGCTCCAGACAGCCTTTCTCTCTCTGTACCTTGTCTGTGGGACTCAATATTTCTATCATGTTTCTACTGGGCTGTGAGCTCCATGAGGACAAATTAAGTGAAATATTTATCTTTGCCATTCTCGGGATATCTAGCTCAGCCTCTGTATGGAACAGCACTGGAGATAATTTTGGAACTGGTTGCTGGGACTTAATTTCTAACCCGGAAGGGGATCCAGAATATGATTCCAATTCATTCTATCTCATTATAGAGAAGATTGTTACTATTTATGGGGAAACTTCTTGAAAGTCCAGATATGGTCAAATTCACTGATACTGATATATGCAGTGTTACTAAGGTGAATGATTATCAAAAACAAAGATGGATGAAGAAGGGTCTGGGCTAACTTGGCCTAGGGCTTACAGCACGAGGTTTTTATCCAGGCCTCAGAAACATGACATGATTCTACTCACTGAGACCCTTCAGGATACTCACGGAGTCTGAATCGAGAATATCAATCAACGAAGGCCATGCATTTGGTGGCATATTTAAAGGAATGAATGGCACATAAAATTGTAGAATATATCATAAATACATGTTACAACCCCCCTGGGTATAAAAGTGAGAAGGAAACCTGAGGATAGCCCTGTTTCATGAACACACATACATCCCTGGTGACCTCTTCTTGCTTCATACGCGTCTGTATTCCGGGCTCCTCAGGGGCCGGCAGCCTCCCTAGAGTGCCCACCTGTGCATGCGTCTGTATTTCAGGCTCCTCAGGGGCCAGCAGCCTCCTTAGAGTGCCCACCTGTGCTACCTGTTAAGTATCCCTGATGTGCCTGCTTCCAAATGAAACTCTTCATCTTTCCTCAAATAAGACATCTGCAATTTTCCCATCTAAGTCCCTGACAGATCTCAGCCTAGCTTCTCAATGCACAAAAGGTGGGATCAGCCTTGACTCTCATCTTTTTCTGAATATTCAGTTCCTTTGAGAGTCCTGTGAATGCTTTCTCAAAATATGCCCACATTCTGACCACTATTTCCACCATGCCACGACCTCCACCGTCCAAGCCATTGTCATCTCTTGGGGTATTCCAACAATCTTACTGCTCTTAATGAAATTTTTGTCTTTAATCCCTTTCATGATAGTCTTCGAAACAATCCCCAGAATGATCCTATTAAAATGTAAGTCAGAACATTTCACACCTCTGCTAAAAATTACTTTTTGGATGAAAATATACTCCATTTATTTGGTTACTTATTCATATATTTGCTCATTAATTCTGTATAAGTTTAATGATGGTCATCAATATGAGGAACTAAAAACTCAATGGTGAATAAAACAAAATTCTTCCTTTTCAGAGTCATACTTCATTATCTAGAATACGCATTTTTCTTTCTTCCCAAGATTGGCCACCCAAATTTCTTCATTTACAAGGAGTTTCTCAAGAGATTCTCAAAATACAGAATTTTTATTTATTTATTATTTATTTATTTTTTTGAGACAGTTTTACTACGTTGCCTTCGGTAGAGTGTCATGGCATCACAGCTCACAGCAACCTCTAACTCTTGGGCTAAGGGATTCCCTTGCCTAAGCCTCCCAAATAGCTGGGATGACAGGCACCTGCCACAAAGCCAGGATAAAAATACAAGATTTTTAAAAATTGGACTTTGAGAAATATTTATGAACATTGCCTAAATACAGGGTATTTTATTAGGTTTGAGATGTTATAAATACCTAACAACCCAGGGACCTGACCTTCTAGGGGATGCTGTGGTGCAGCAGGTGTGAGAGTGAGTAAAGTACCCAATAAATGTGAGAACAATTTATTTGCTCATTCTCATTATTTGCACACAATACATCTTCTTGACTTTGTCAATGAACAAATAACACATTAAAATAACCTGGGTGGGCCAGAATGTGATATGTTAAATATCCTAATTAAGTGAACACTATCAAATGTCTTAGATACAGAATATTTAATGATTGTCACTTTTTTTGGGGGGGGGGCTTTAATGTGTACATACCAGTTATAAACCCCTTGTCAGATGGGTAGTTTGCAAATGTTTTCTCCCATTCCATGGGCTGTATCTTCACTTTGTTGATTGTTTCCTTTGCTGTGCAGAAGCTAAAAGCTTGATGTGATCCCATTTGTCTAATTTTGCTTTGGTTGCCTATGCTTTGGGGATTTTACTCAAGAAGTTCTTGCCCAGACCAGTGTCCTGAAGAATTTCCTCAGTGCTTTTAGTATTATAGATTCATAGTTTTAGGTCTTACGTTTAAGTCTTTAAACCATCTTGATTGTATTTTTCTATAGGCTAGAGATGAGGGACTAGTTTCATTTTCTGCACATGGATATCCAGTTTTCCAAGCACCATTTATTTAAGAGACTGCCCTTCCCTCACTGTTCTTTACAATACTGTCAAAGATAAGTTGACTATAGATGTACGGATTTATTTCTCTATTCTGTTCCATTAGTCTATGTGTCTATTTTTATGCCAGTGCCATGCTGTTTTGTTTATTACAGCTCTGTAGTATAATTTGAAGTCAGGTAACATGATTCCTCCAGTATTGTTCTTTTTGTTCAGGATGGCTTTGTTTATTCTGGGACTTTCGTGATTCCATATAGGAAAATTTTAGGAGTTTTAAAAAATTTCTGTGAAGAACATCATTGGTATTTCTATGGGGATTGCAGTGAATCTGTAGAGTGCTTTGAGTAGTTAGACATTTTAAAAATATTGATTATTCTGATCCATGAGGATGAAATATCATTCCATTTTTTTTGTCCTCCACAATTTATTCCATCAATATTTTATAGTTTTTATTATAGAGATCTTTCATTTCTTTGGCTAAGTTTACTCGTAGATATTTTATTTCACTTGTAGCTATTATAAATTCGATTACTTTCTTGGTTTCTTTTTCATATTGTTTACTGAAGGTGTCCAGAAATGGTGCTGCTTCTTGTGTGCAGATTTTGTATCTGCAATATTACTGAATTTAACAATGCTAATTTTTTTTTTTTTTGTGAAGTCTATGGATTTCTCTCAATATAAAATCATATTGTCTGTAAAAAAATAATTTTACCCTTTATTTTTTCTCTTGTCTGTTTGCTGTAGCTAGAATAGCCAGCACTGTGTTGAATAATAGTGGTGACAGTGGGCATCTCAGCCTTGTTCTAGATCTTAGAGGCAAGATGTTCAGTTTTTCTCCTTCCAGTATGACACCTACTGGGGGTCTTTCATATATGGCTTTTGTCATGTTGAGGTGGGTTGTCTATAAGCCCACTTTTAGAAGAGTTTTGACCATGAACAGATGTTGAATTTTATCCAATTATTCTTCAGCATCAGGTGAAGTGATCATATGGTTTCTGTCCTTCATTGTTGATATAATGTATCAAATTGACTGATCTGTGGATGTTGAATCAACCTTGTGTCCCTGTGATGAATCCCAATCGATTATGATAAATAATGTTTTTAATGTGATTGAATTTGGTTTGCTTGTATTTTGTTGAAAATATTTTCACCTATGTTTATCAGAAATTTAGCCTACAGCTTGTGTTGTTGTTATTATATTATGTTATTATCTGGCCCTGGTGTCAGCGTGATACAGGCCTCACAGAATGAGGTTAGAAGTATGTCCTCTTCCTTGATTTTTGGGAATAGTTTAAGTAGAATTGGTATTAGTTTTTCTTTGAATCCTGGACAGAATTCAGCTGTTAAGTCATCAGATCCTGGACTTTTCTTTGATTTATTTTGACTTTTTAATTACTGCTTCTATCTCATTAGTTGTTATGGGTTTATTAGTTTATTAAGGCTTTGGATTTCTTCCTGGTTCAATCTTGGTGGATTGTCTATGTCTAGAAATTTATCCATTTCTTCCAGATTTTCCAATTTATTTGCATATAGATGCTCTAATGATCCTTTGAATTTCTGTAGCACCCATTGTAATGTCTCCTTGGTCATTGCTGATTTTATTTATTTGGATCATCTCTCTTTTTTTCTTAGTCTGGCTAAAAGTGTGTCAGTTTTGTTTATCTTCTCAGAAAACTTGGTTTCATTGCTCTTTTACAATTTTTGTTTCCATTTCCTGTTAATAAAGGGACACTGTGGTAGTGATGTCATTTTCTTAGTCAAGAAATAAGACGTTTTGAAATCTCAAGGCTATTGGTTTTTTATATGCACCAATTTGTCTACCCCAACACCAGACTGGGTTCCCTACTGAAAGAACTCGAGAAGAGCAATGAAGTCCTTGTGTGCAGAGTCAGCTGTGAGGGTGGACGTGCTCTTTTCTGGGAGATTGTTGGTCTGGTATTTTTAAGAGAATGCTATCAAAGGTATTTAGTCAGAGATTCTGGCTGGATGGGATAGATACCCTATATATACAGTATATATACAGTGCTCACACACACATTATCTTTAACTATAGTACATTCTGACAACAGAAGCCTTAGATATCAACAATTGGGAAAAGAGAAGAAATAATAATTTTTTTTTCAGTCTTTAAATTTGAGGAAGACTACAATTCTTTATTATTTCTTTTCTTCTAATTCTTTATTTCATTTGTTCTTGTTTTTTATTTCTTTGACTTTGCATAGATCTCAGGGCCACCATAGCACAGGGTAACCCAGCATAGCAGAGTTCTGCCAGTGGACCTGGGTGGGGGGAGACTCAGACCAGACCAGGCAAAGGGAAATTCTCCACCTGACACCTGAGGGTCCACTAGTCCCACCAACAGGCTGAAGAAAAGCAGCCTGCACTGTTCTACCATCACTGCATTCTCCTTCCTGGCACACAGAGTCCCTCCCCACTGGGTCTGCTGTGCAGGATCATCTCTCTTGCCCCTTCTGCACCTTTCTCATGGATACACTGTTAAAACAGGTAGTATGATCACTCACCTGAGTTTTGGCTCTTCTAAAGATTCTTGCTTAAGTAGATAGTTGTTGAATTTTGTGTTCATATGGAGTGAAAATTTCTGGAGCTCATCTTGTTCTGCCTCAATCTTCCTGGAAAAGATCATTTGCAAAGACATTCAAGATATTGCACTTTTATTTACTGGAAGCATTTCAGTCCAAATCATTATTAAAAATAAAAATCTATGTAATGTACAACATGCAAACATCCTATCATCAGAGACATGCAAACAATTCTTTGTTAGTTTGTTCATTCAGCAGCAATTGTTTACTGAATTCTGGCACTATTCCTGGTTCTTGCTCTGTGCTGGTGAAGAGAGATTGTGTTTCTTTGTGTTTCTTTCATCAAGGAACATGCTATCTGGTGAGCATGTTGTTTAAAATGATAGCCTCAGATTAATGCAAAAAAAAGTGCCACTCTCTCTACATATGCATATATATAAATATATAAACATACACATACGTGAAGCTTGGAATCCTAATGTGATTACATTTGAAGTAAATATGGTCTCTTTATTGTAGTACATATAACAAGATTAATTCCATATAATACATTTTACTGTAATACAATTATCTTTTCTATTACTTTAAATTGTCAACAATTTTAGAATGGTAATTTTACATTCCAGATTCAATTGCTATTTTTTGCATGTCTTAAAAGCTCAGAAATATTCATTAAATGAAAAAATATTAAACGTGTGAGATAGATTCTTGACTTCAGAAAGAGTTGCCTGCTGTCTGACAGAAATAAAGTTGCAGCTACACTATGCAACATTGTGCCTATAGCTAGCTATTCCACACTTAAAGATTTATTACAAGGGTAGAACTCATTAAGTTTTTAGTATAATATGAATGTTAATGCCCCCCAACATTGCTATATTGAAACATAGCCCTCAAAATGATGATATTAGAAGGTGGAGCCTGTAGGAGTTAGTTCATTAAGTTATGGAAGTAGAGCCCTGGCAAATGGGATTAGTGCCCTTATCAAAGAGACTTCCCCTCCCTGCCATTATGTGAGGACACAAGAGAAAGCCGTCTGTGATTTGGGAAAAGGCTCTCAACAGACACTGAATGTGCCAGCTTTGCACTGTAGCCTCCAGAACAGAGAGAAATGCACTTCTGTGGTTTATAAACCACCCCATTTAATGGAATATTGTTGCATCAGCTTGAACAGACTGGCAGTTTTCTCACCACAATAAAAAAGAGAGAGAGACAGAGAGAGAGAAGATAATAGACTACTGGGAAGAGCAAACCTGCAAATAATGCATCGTGCACGTAAGGTAAGTGTGCTGGGATGTATACTAGGTAGAAGCAGGTGGGGCAGACTGGGTGGGGGAAACAGAGAGAGAGAGAGAGTCATAGAGAAGGTAATTTTTGAACAGATTCTTTAATGATGAAAATGGAATCTAGGCAAAAGGAAGAATATGCATCATTTCAAAGGCTGAAAACAGGAAAACATTTTTCTGGGAGTCCAAGCTCCTCTTCATGGTTTGATCATGAAAATTATTATTATTATCTACATCATCTTCATTATCAGGGCTCTAAAAGGCTTTGGTTTTTGATTTGTGTTCTACTTATTCTTCTATAATTCAACAATAATAGAGTCTTCCCGGATTAGTTTGATGATTTCCCTAGGACTGTTACTTTCCCTTAGAATTGGGGTTGAGAGATGGAAATTGCCTTAATGTAAAAGTTGCTGATGCATTACTGTGTGACATCAGGGATGGTCTTGAGCTGACTCCTGCACGCGTCTGCAGCAGTTGGAATCTCCTTTCTTGAATGCTAAATGGAAGCCGGTCGTCAATCTCTAGACACTTCCAGGCACTGTTAATTTGGTGATGTGCTGGTGATGTAATTAGTAATACATAATAACAACAACTACAAAAGCAGAAGGTTGTTCTTACAGCCCGGCACAAATGCAGGAGCTGGCTTAGGATGGGGTATAATCACTTGATACCTCCATGCAGGAAATTATATGAGAAAAATGCTTCTACAACAGCTGTGGCAGAGAATAGTCTGTTTCCCATCAGCAGCCTGGTGACAATATATTTGCTGAATTTAAAAAGAGCATCTATAACCAAAGCCATTGTATTAACCATGCTAAAAAAAAAGCAAAGCAAATCAATTTCTCTACAGAGGCAGAGTTCCGTTAAGTCAGGAAATGTGGGCATCTTAAAAAGTCTTCCGAGCATCCGAGGAGGATCTTCTCCTCCTCCACCTCCTTGTGTGGTGCCTGCACAAGCGCTGGTTGCAGTTTGCTCAGGGTTTATTGGGCTTTCTGGTTTTGTTCTATTCTTTCCTGGGTCCTCCTCATCCTTGACCTCCACAGGTGAGAAGAAAGGGGTGGGCCCCTCTGCCAGCTGCCTGTGGTCTTCCAAGCTGTAGGCTTTTCAGAAGCCTTTGTCAGCCTCCTCCCAGTGGAGCCCGGCTCCTGTGGTTAAGGAGGGCAAGAGACCAGCCATGCATCCCTGCTGCCAGGAGAGGCACAGAGATGATACCGTGTAGGGAAGCCCCGAGAAAACACAGGGAGCTTGAAAGGCAGAGCCAGGACGGCCTTTGACCTTCCATCCTCAGGGTCTTATGCTGTATGTGCTGGGCACAGCATGAGGGGCTCAATCTTGCCCAATTCTGCCCCACCCCCCATGTACACACACACCCAAGCGAGAAAGTTTCTGCATCTTATATAGGGATGGTGTTTTTAGGTTTTGTTTTCAAAGGTGTTCTTCCCCCTCCCTGCTGCAGACAGGCTGACCTCTTCTTCTGATTCTGCCTCCAGCCGTGTCTCTCTGTCCCTGCTTCCTATTCTCCTCCTGGAGGCACAGATAGGGCCACACCCTGGGCATGGCGGGACAAGAGAAGCTTGGTTCCCGGCGCTGTTCCTCCTCTTCTCCCTCAGTACTTACTCCCTTTGTGACCTCCAGCAAAGATCTCAGCTTCTCTGTGACTCAGTTTCTCCAGGTATAAGTTGGGGACAACAGCACCACTCACTTTAGAGGTCCATCAGGTTTGTAACAGGAGTTAATATGTGGCCAGTGACTGGGAGCAGTTCCTGGTGCTGAGTCAGGGCTGTCCTGTCCTTGGCTTTTATTAGTATTTTCAGAGCTGATCGAGGGGGTTGAAGGTTAGCATCCTTCCTTCCCACTGGGGTCTTGGAATGAATCTGCACTCTGTCCCAGGTCTGGAGACCCCTTCCCGCTATGGTCTCCAGCGCAGCTAGATGAGCTGCCTTTGCTAACCCCACTCTCACCCCATGGCACAGAGTCCCCAGGGGAAACTTCTGGCTGGGATTACCATGGCTATTTTGCCTGGTGCCCTGTGTCCACCCAGCTGTGAACAGCTTCTGGTTGGTGGGACCCCCCAGATGCCCGGGAATCATGTGGGCTCATCCTCAGAGCTCAGAGGGGCAGCATCCTGCCCTGAATCTCAGCCTAATGGGGGTCCTGATGCCTCTTCTTATTTTGATCATATTTTCCTCCCCATGACACATGAGACATCAGGAATCATGTCTTGACTAGACTCATTGATCAAGAATTCCCTGTTCATAGAAAGTAATAGATTGATGACATTGATCGATCTATTGCTACTCAATAAAATAATCCAAAAGTGCAATTAAAATGAAGCTTCCAGATAAAGTTTATTTGACTAGGAAAATGCTAATGAGATACTTCTAAGTGAAACATGTAAGATTTAAAGTTGTATCTGTAGTGTGGTTTTATGCACACGATTAGATGAATAAAAAACTGGATACTTTTGTGGTGGTGGGATGATAGGTCATTTATATTGTCTTTATAATTTCCTATTATTTTCCAAATTTTAAAGAGTGAACTAAGAGTACTTTAATGATTTGAGACCAAAAAAAAAAAAAAAGCAATGAATAGTACTATTTTTAGGCAATCGGAATAAAAAGCATTTATATCAGTCCCTCAGGCACTTACCATTATCTCTGTTTCCCATTCATGAGACTGAAAATGGTCTAATTCTGATGTTGGAGGGATTCTCTGAAACTATAATGCAAACTGGGTGAATTTTCTGTGGTGCCTCTAACATTCCCTGTCTATACAATGAGCGCCCTTGAAACTCTAATTTCCACCCCTACCACCCCCATCCGCCCCATGCTAACATTTCAGAAACATGTAACAAACATGTCTAATGACTCTGATTGACCTCGGTGATGAGAAATACAGCCTGGACACAGGGTGGCTGCTGAGCTGCAAGATTTCCCGTCCAGTGTTGTTCTGCTTTTGCAAACTTTCTCTCTGTTTTATGTACCCAGCAACTGAGTGCACGCTCTCTCCACCGGTGGATTTATTTCTGGTTGCTGTTTTTCTCTGCTCCTCAGCACTAGGCTCAGATCAGAAGTATGAGCCCACCCAGTGTGGCCTGAAGTGTTTGGCAGGTGACCCAATGTGCCATCAGGGGCTGCTGGGAAGGGTTGCACTGACACCCCCAACCTGGGGTGGCTGACAAAGCTGTGTGGTCACAGCAAGAGGACACTGATCTATACATTTCTTTCATGATGCCCAAGAAGCTTACTGTATTTTGGAATGGCCTCCCTTAAATTTCTACTAATATAGCATGGAGAATTAAATTATTTTAAGATTTACAAATTGTGTTTTCCTGTGGTAGTTTATACATGTTGAAATAAAACAACATTATCTTTAGGTATTTAAACATCGGAAATGCATATTTTCAAAAAAGTAAAAGTGGTGGAAAATACCCAAAGGAACCCAGTTTGTCCTTTTCCAGGGGATTTAGGGCAGGGATCCCCTGTCCCCATCCCTCTGATGACCTCTTCAGAGCCTGTCAGAATTGATGTCTACTCTGACTCCATACCAGTCCATTAGCACTCTGGACAGATTGTCTTGGTATCTGTGCTGGGTGTACACCCCATCAGGTGTGAACTGTGTACACCCCATCAGGTGTAAACTGTGTACACCTTGTCAAGTGTGAACTGTGTATACCCCATCAGGTGTGAACTGTGTACACCTTGTCAAGAGTGAACTTTGTATACCCCATCAGGTGTGAACTGTGTACACCTCATCAAATGTGAACTGTGTATACCTCATCAAGTGTGAACTGTGTACACCCTGTCAAGTGTGAACTGTGTATACCCCCCCTCAGGTGTGAACTGTATAACAGAGAAGTTACTGAAGACAGAGACAGCATGATGCACTCCTCAGAGACATGCACTGCCCTGGTTGGTGAAGGATGGTCAGAGGAAGGAGCTGTGTGGGAAAGAAGAGAACAGGGGGACTGCAGCTCAGCATAGAAGAAAAGCCAGCATGCTTTCACCTGCCATGTGCCACTTGACTACAGCAGCCTTGAAGTGAGTTCTCATGGCTGAGGTCCCATCGTAGGAGGTGTCTACAGCTGTCGCTGTGTTGGATCCACTACAGGACTTGTGTGAATGTCCCTGATGGCACCCTGCACCTGGACATATTAGTCTCTCACCTCCATGCTATGATCTGGCTCACAGAAAGTTCTTGGTTGGCACTTATGAATGCACAGCCAAGAAAGAGGGAGATATGGACACCTAGGGATAAACTCTCCCTCCTTTCTCTCTTCAGAGAAATAGTCCTGAGAAGTAATTCACAGCATGTCCACATCCCATGCAGCCTGTCCGCATGTGGGGGCTTCCTGGTTTGTGAGGCACACTCCCTTCCCTCCCTCTTATCATGTCACCTCTCCCCAGATGCTGATTTCTAGATCAGACTAAGATGCCAAGGTAGGAGCTGAGGACCACAACCAGATCCCCATGGGAGATGAGGGCAACCCTCAGACTGACAAGATTGGAAACAGGAACAGAACCTGAACATGTCCAGATGAAGCAGACGTTTTGTGTCTTACACTTTATCTTGTATAAAATAGATGTGCAGTGTTTATAAAAAGAATAAAGAAATGAATAAAGGAATGAACAAATAAGCCAACCAAATAGTCTAACAAGGTCAAAGTTGAGAATTTCAGAGGGAAGGACAGAGACCGAGGCACCTCTGAAGGGCAGGGCTCTCATCCCTGGGCCCTTTCACCCTGTCTATCTGGCATGTAGGTGTATATGCCCCCTGGGTCTTAATGATGCTGGGTGTGGATTTTTCCATTCTGAATTCACTATGACTTCAGCATTTCTGCACACAATAAGCACTCAATCCATTTATTGGATTCACTTTTGCTTAATCTATGCATATTTAAGTATGTACTACACGCCAGGTAAAATTCTACAACACATTGCCTCCCTCACACACATACATACACAACAGGCTGTGGTTTGGGGACCAAAGCCACACACTGAGAAGTGGCTTCCCCTCCTGTAGCACAGCCCCTGGACTTTCTGCAACACGTCTCCCACCCACTCCTTCCTCCAGCACCCACACCTGCTGTGCCTAGTGGTGCTGGGCACTTGTGCTATAGTGTCCACTCATGTCCTGGCCGCTGAATCCTCATGTCCCTGAAATGCTGTGGAACTTGGCAGGTCCTCCGGGCCAAGGCTGACCAATAAGACTGTCCACCATGATGGGAATATTCTAGATCTGCACTGTCCAATGCGATAACTGCTAGCACGTGTGGTTTGTATGACTGGGGGAAGGAATTTTTAAGTTTATTCAATTTTAACTAATTAAAATGTGAGAGGTGCATGACCAGCAGGGGCCCACCACATTGCACAGTGAAGTGCACAGCTTTCAGAGCTACACTCATTTACCAGTTGTCCTAGTAATTACCTTAGACATCAATGTATTTTTCACAGCTCTGGAGGCTGGGAAGTCCAAGGTCAAGACACCAGCATGTGTGGTGTCTGGTGAGGCACTGTCTGCCCCATAAGTGGAGACTTCTCACCTTGTCCTTACAGGTGGAAGGGCCAACACAGCTCCCCAATCCCTTTTATAAGAGCACTAATTCTATTCATGTGGATTGTCACTTCCTAAGGACCCTCTCAATTCTATCACCTTAGGGATTTAGGCGTCACCATGAATTCTGGAGAAACACGGGTCTTCACATCACAGCATCAGCACTCTGAAGCCCCTTCCTTTCCCTGGAAAACTGCCCCCATGCCTAAGTCACTAAAATAATGTGCTTGGTTTCTCAAAAATCCCTACTATTCAAAGTACCCATGGGAACTGGCAAGCATTTCGGATGTGGATAAGAAAAGCAGACTGAGGGTGAGAAAACCACACAGGGCAGAAGGGAAGAGGACAGTGAACTGCAAGAATCCAGGAAGAAAAAGGTGAGAAATAAATATACTTAAATTCAAACAGGGTCAGCACTGAGTTACAGGCAAGTGGGAATTAGAGAGGCGGGAACACATGAGACACCCACAGTGGAGACAGCACACTTGAGTAGGTGACAAGAAGCTGCTGGGCTCAGTGTGGGTGAGAGGGCCTTCAGGGGGGTGGGGAGAAGGCCTGCAGGGAGAGGAGGAGAGGGCCTGCATGGGGGTGGGGAGAGGGCCTGCTGCAGGGGGCTGGGGAGAGGGCCTGCAGGGGGCTGGGGAGAGGGCCTGCAGGGGGGTGGGGCGAGGGCCTGCAGGGGGCTGAGGAGAGGGCCTGAAGGGGGCTGGGGAGGGTGGTGCTTGGGTGAGGAACTGGAGGGAGGAGGTGGCATGGACTCCCACCCGGGGCAACAACCTGGGGCTGACATTCACCCAGTCTGTAAAGGACTGCCTGACTTTCCCGGTAAATCAATGAGTTTCCAAAATGTATTCATCATCTCTCCCAGGCCTCGCTCTGAGAACCGGTTTATAGCACACATATTTTCACCACTTGCCTTAAGTGAAGGTGGCTAATGAGGCAGACGAGGGCCCTGCTGCAGGAGCAGCTCCCCCAAGCTCGTGCAGGGTGCATGAGCCTCAGGAGACGCGCCACCAATTACACCCCATCACAGGCAGGAGCAGACCCGAGAAAGAGCACAAAGAACAATGAAATTACATCAAAGTCTGAATAGGAGGAAAGTGATGGCAGGAAGCAACCATATTATTTAAAGTTGAAACATACTATATTAAGTACTGGAAAAGTACAGCAAAAAAATCCTAACAAGCCAAAACTCAACTCTTAACACGGTGGAGCCCTTGAGGATGCAGTGACAAGGCAGGTGCCCCTGCCCTGCAGAGACATCTTTCATCCCAGTCGCTGTTTGAATAGTGGGGTAGCACGGAGGCCGGTGTCACCACTGGGTCACCCACAGCCCCTCGATTTTCCCTCCCAAGCATGTCAGAGGCCATCTTACTGCATAACCAGCTTTGCCTGGTATGTGCAAAGCACTGAAAAGAGAAATCTTTAATACGGGATTTGACTTCCTGCCAGAAGATCTTCTCCATTCAATCAAAGATGAGAGAACCCAGGGTCACTCTTCTTGTTTACAATGTCCCAAGGTCTGGATCTTTGGGGGGCTCTGCAGCCTGTGGGAGTCCTTGCTCTCTTGGGGTCAGGCATGGATGGAGTTCTTGACTACTAGGTTTTACAGAGCCCACCTGACATTTCAGGGATGGCCAGGTCACTTGGGAGGGTGTGTCTCGGGGAGAGGGAGACCCAGCTTTCACTCAGAGCCTGGGGTGGGCTGGACGAGGGTGACCTTCCTTTCTACTACTGGGATTTTAGTAGGGTGTGAATCTGATCATCCTATCATTGAGACCCTGTTCTGGAGACCCATTTCCCCCCAGCCAGCAATCAGAGGATTCAGTGCCCACTCAGGAACTGGAGGGAGCTGGCTGGGTAGACACATTGTTCCCCTTGACTACTCAATGGAGATCACCTCAGTGATGAATGACCAAGAGAAACAGGCACATGGAAAATCCCTGTGGATTTGACACAGACCTCCTCTCCTCCAACGGAAAACACTGCAGCCAAGCTTCAGCACAGATTGTGGGGACAATTTATTTGCATTTGGGAAGTGGGTTTCCATCACATATCATAATTAACATCACTAGCTGGGTGTCATGGCGGGCGCCTGTAGTCCCAGGTACTCAGGAGGTGGAGGCAAGAGGGTTGATTCAGCCCAAGAGACTGAGGTTGCTGTGAGCTATGATGACACCTGGGTGACAGAGTGAGACTCATTCTCAAAGAACATAAATAAATAAATAAATATCAGTGAATTTTCTACCTCCAGAATTTTCATTTATCATTAAGCCTTTTCATTTTTCAAGGTTAATTTGAAACCCAGAGTAGGTAAGAGAATGATTCATATTTTATATTCAGGTAAATGTGACAATGGTGTTGTTTATGAGAACCTGGAGTCAAGGAGGATGGGGGTGGAGCTGGGGGTGGGAGGTCAGGCCAGAGTGAGTAAAGTTGGAAAATAAAGAAACTATAAGTAGTCACCATTAGTTATGTGGGCACCTGCCCTGTGCAGACTTTGTACCAGGGTCACTTACACATCTTATTTTCCCCAGAGTCCTTTCAGCATTGCCAGCCTAGTTGTACACATTTGAGACCTGAGGCTGATAGGCTAAGCACGTTTCTAATGGGACAAAGCTGGTAAGGACAGATATGACATTTGAACATGTCTGTCTGAACCTGCCTCACAGAAATAAGGAGCACTGTGCTCAGCCCAAGGCCTGCAACGTGCCATCCCGAATTCTTTGTTTTATTTCTGTTCATCTTTCAAGTTCCAGCTTATATGCCATTTCCTTAGATAGAAGGTTCACAAATTTCCTGAATACTTGTTTTATTTCCCTCACTGCAATTGGGGATTTTCTATTCTATTGTGTCAGTTTTTTGGTAATTATATTTCTTTGGTGATTGTTATATCCTTAATCCATAACAAGTATTTCCTGAGGGAATGAATTAACAAATGAATTAATTATGAATGACAGCTGTCTAGCACTGATGATCCAGGGTCCATGGTTGCTTTAATAGTGCTTCCAGGACTGGTTATGACTTTTATACAAGTCGAGCTTGTCTCCTAGTTCAGTGCTACAGAAACAAAATTCAGTATTGATATTGCCTGCCTGAACATCTTGCATCCATGAAGCACCCAGTAAGCTAAAATCATCTTCATTTCTTTCTGAGAATCAAGTCATATATGTTCAGTTATTGCTGTAGCTACCAAAGTATTAAATATGGAGTTGGAAAATCTGTTACATTATTTGCATAATAGAATTATGATGGGCATAAATGTTAATAATAATAACGCAATATTATTAGTGATCACTTATTCTTGCAAAATGATAAAATTATCCTGGAGTCTCTTGATTCTTGAATGTGATATTATATAAAGTGGAAACTATCAAAGGTATACTTTGTTCATAGCAACTCAATATGTATGCTTTAGTTCAGTCATCTCATCCTGCCTTTGTGATTAAAGGCAGCCTTGATGCACAGATGTTCACATAAACTCAGTACATTTCTGAGGACACTATGATTTTTCACAGGATCCCCTAACACCACCAGGTTCACAGGCCACTTACTTTGAAATGTGTGTGAAGCCAACTTCCTAGGGGTCCCTAAAATTGGCACCAGATCACAAGGGCAGAGCCAGGATGTGCCTGAAGACTGTAGTATATGCATGAGTGATTTCCACGGTCTGGGAGTTTATTTCCAGGTCACAGAATAATTTTGCTTGTTTCTATTCTCAAAGTGAGAGTTGGTGGTTTAGCACCAGAGAGTTCTTCTCACACTGAAATTTTGGAGAGATCTGATGGGTTTGGAGCACTTAACTACCTGCCATATATTTCACTTCCTGTTTTCTTTAATCATTGCATCAAGATCCCTACTTTATCATGCATGCCGGTCATCATTCTACAGCGGTGTCACTAGTCACAGAGCCACTGAGTGCTGGCCCTGGGTCTTTAGATAAGTGTCAAAGTAGATGTTTGAATGCAGATGTAACTGAGGCCAAAGCATAGGTTCTTTTCATCCTATCCCAGCCCAAACCAAGGCAACACAAATTATGCCTTTGTCATTGTTCGATATCGTTCGATCACTAATATTGATCAAATGTCAGTTGTGTGCTAATTCCTAGTAACACTTGCAGAAAATTTGTGAACAGCAACATTCTATCTCTTCTTCCATGGAAATGCATAGCTAGATTAAGAAACTCAGATCCAATTAATTTATTAAAAAACAAACAAAGCTAGAGCGAGTAGGACTAGGCTTTGTGTAAATGTGACGCTGTCCTGCCTTGGCGCTCTCCTCCTGGTGAAGGCGCAATATTTCCCCACTGAAATGTTTTCTCTGAAAGCACCCAAACCTCTAAAGTAAAACGCTTGGATGTGCTTTTCTAAGCTGGAGTCCTGCTTTGAAAAGCTGCAGGGTTTCTATTTTGCCTGGAAGGTTACTAGGGCAAGGTTTTCAGTGACCTTCCTGGGCCAAGGATGTCCCTGCTGGGAGAGTGAAAGGACAGGACTGGGTGGCCCCAGGGCCAGTGCAGGAACCTCTCCTTCCTGGACTCTGGGGCCCTGGAAGACTTCCTGCCAGGGATTTTGCTTTATTCATTATTTTTAAAAATTATTAATTTAATTTAATTTGTCTTCGGCAAGGCAGCATTGCCACCTGCCCTCTCATTTTTTGGAAAGTCTCAGCTAATGTTCGTCAGTCCTAAGAGAGCCAGTTCAATGGCTGATGTTCCAGTCTGCCATCAGCTTGCTTTCACAATTCCTTAGGATTATGGAAGGTGTGAATTCTCCTTCCTGAGCCAAATAGATTCTTGTGGTGAGGTTTCAAAGAGGAACCTACAGGGAACTATAAACACAGAAGTGAAAATTCTCTTGGAGAAAGATTCCAGTGTGTGTTTCTGGGATTCACTGGGGTGAAGCAATGACAGTCTCCAGTACTCAGAAGGATGATTCCAGCTTGCTTCCAACTCCTGTTTTCCTTTCTCCAGATCAGTGGTCCTCAAAGTTAACAACACACTGGAATCTTTCACAATTCTAATGGCAGCTACCCTCTAAGGACAGCCGAGATGCTAGGCCTAGATGGTAAAAAATAAAAACAAAAAGGACTCCTACAGTAACAGACAATATTGATCATGTGGTCACATCCTTGTTGCACAGAAGATTATTAAGTAGGAAAATTTAGAACAAGATTCAATCTAAGGGTTACTAACCCAAGATTATTGACCCTATGTGAACTATTGAATAATCTTTAACTTACTATAACTGCTAACTTCAAACTTCAAATTCACAGCATTAGAATTTTTGCTTTTCTGGAAATTTATATAGGAAAGAAAAATCAGAGTATGAAACAGACAAGACCAATTCTTCAAACAGGTCTGAAGAATTCTAGGAAGAAATAACAAAAGAAGTGGGTGGCAAGTAAGTACAGGGGGCTTGAGGTCTTTGAGATGTGTGTATCTAGAAGATTCTGGCACTTTCATAAGGTCTGTGGTCTTTGTATGCTTAGCAGGATTTGGGTTACACAGATAGTTATTTTAGCTTTTCCTTTTACTAGATTTTTTTCATTGGAAAGAAAACAATTTAAAAGCAGGTGCTAATAAATAAAACATTGTATTGGTAAAAATGTGCCATATTTTCTTCTCAAGACATCCAGAGAATAATGACGATGCATGTAACTAAAATAATCCAGCCCAAACTGTAAATGACACATGTTCATATGTGTTCAGACATCTTAAAAAGAGGGGTTTTAGGGTTTGTAATATGACATGAATGCAAGATGGAAAACTAAACAGATGATACTGTTTAGTCATGTGCAAAGTTTAGTGGTCAATACTTGATGTGAGTATTGCATGTTAATGTTAATTAATTAATCAAAAGCATAATGAAAATTACCTTTTAAATAGTACAGAAAGAATGAAAGAAAGGAAAGGAAAAGAAAGAAAAAGAAAGAAAATGTAAAGCTGTTAAGTTTGAGAATTCATCCTAGAAAAATTGCTACACACCTCATTGCTGAATGTCACTGTGGTCACCTTCCAAGTGCCCCCCCGTGGGATGCCGTGCACTGACACCAGTGCTTGGTCTACTTTTCAAAGCAGTTTTGGAACTCTTTTTCTGAAATGGCCATCAGACTTGCCTTTGTATTACATTTAATCTCCTGAATGTCATCAAAATTTCTTCCTTTCTTTATATCCTTTATCTTTAGGTAATTAAAAAAAAAGTCATTGGGGACCAGATCACATGAGTAGGGAAGTTATTTATTTATTGGCTAGAAACTCAGTCCCAGATGGTGTCATGTGAGCTGGTGCATTACTGTCATGCAAGGGCCCCGCCTTTCTTGTACCAAGATTTTCAGTTAAGATTTTTCTGTTTCTCTATCACTGTTTACTTAGTCTGCTATGCTTCTCACAGTCAGCTGATGATTTTGATGCACTCTTTGACACATTTTTGTAATGTTTTGCAAGTTCCTCTTGTTATTAACTTCCCTGATCTCTCTTCATCAGTGACACTTCCTCTGTCCTCAGAAAAACACTAATCCATTTGTACTGCTGTTTTCCTCATGGCATTACCCCATAAACTTGGAATAACATGGCCCTGATTTCATTTCCACTCTTTCCAAGCTTAGCAAGAAATTTATGAATGTTTGTTTGCTGCTCTGATTCAAGCTCTGATATTCTTGAGACAGCACACAAAAACAGCCAACAACAATAGTCTATGCCAGTCAATAATAAGGCAGTGTCACACGTTGACACTAACACATCTGTGAGACACTGGTATATCAAGGTTATGAAATCTTACCAAGTTGTCTGTACAGTACTGCCAACATAACTGCACAAGGGCAAGTTCAAAAACTGAATTGTCAGGCCTTATATATCCATTGACTGGTTTTGTTGAGTTTTTCTTTGGCAACCTTAGCTATTTAGTAATTCCTCTGTAGACTGAAGGATGTTGCAATCGATGACCACACTTGGTATTGAGTTATTTGGTAAGTGGAACAGTATTCCCTTCCTGCTCATCCCACTCTGTGGTAAGGTGCCTTTGCTTATTCTCTACTAAAGATGAGAAATGACTGGATACTTTCTGGACTATCTGAACACTTGGTTATCTGTGAAAGGAAACCCATTAATTTGTTCTGATTTTTAAATGCTTTTTTTTCTGGGGAAGCAGAGTGAAGATGAACTTTCAATTTTATCCATCTCTCTGGGAATAAGCAAAAGGATCAACCCCTCCCCTGTGCTTCCTTCACTGCCAGAAAATGGGAAAGGCATTAATTCTGAAGGCTCAGATACTGGACTTGCTCAACTCCCAGTTCTGGTGGAAGAGGAAGGGGTAAAAATGGACAGCAACAAATTCATTGAGCATCTGGAATGTTCCAGATTCTATGCTAAGTTTCTTATGTTCATTATTTTACTATGATCTTAAATCAATTCTTTGAAAAAAGTTTTATCAACTTTTTTTCTGTTAGAAGTCTTTTTATCTATTGTACAAATCAGAGGATTGAGACTCAGAGAGGTTAAGTCACCTGCAAAATGCCGCACATCAAAATGTAGCAAATGTTTGCTTTGAACCAGATCAAATTAAGCCACATCAAATTGGAAGTCACAGTAGGTTTCTCCTGCTTGTCTCAAAATCTAATGGGTTCATACTGGATGTATGACTTGTATTTTCCTGGATGCTGCATCTCACGTAGATATAGCTCCCAGAAATATGAAATTGTTAACATTCCACTTTGTGCTTCAACTCCGTAGGTCCCTGGACAATGGTCAAACTGGGTGCAGCTCAGTGAGCAGTGAGCACAGGAGGGACATATGTCACCACAAACCTGTGTGTCGTGTTATTGTTAGGACGAGTGAAAGGTGGACACCTGACGCAGGTGAGCTGGGGAGGAAACAGCTCCGTTGTTTCCTCCTCCTATTTTCCTGTTGCACTGCAGGGAAGCCAGAAGAGAAAGTGTTGGATTGTGACCCTCCTAGTAATAAAGGGACACTGTTGACACCTTTTGGTCTAATTTGTTTCTATGTAACATGATCATCTCTCCCTTCCCAGGTTTTAGCCACCAGCATTATACTAGTTGGACAGAGAGAGTCATACTTTTACCTTTTACATTTTCCATTGTTAACAAAATAAAAGTAAAATACTCTATCTAAATATTTCTATGAAACATATGATCAGTTGGTTGCTGGGAACACACCCGGGGTCTCCCATGCTCCATATTGGGGCAGCCACCTTCAGGTGAGAGACCTGGGTGCAGCACCTGCGTGTGCCCCAGGATGCAGGATTTGACTTTGTTGATCATTCTTACTGGACCCAATGCAGAAATACAGACTCTAATACATTGGATGTTATTTTTACAGGCACTATGATGTTATTCATATTCTTAACACCCCTCGTTGGCACCCCTGTAGCTTTTGGAACAAAGTTCAAATAGCATATTACACAGTACTCTTCGTTTTCTCACTTCTCTTGGCATTTTTGTATGTAATTTACTCTGGCAATAAAGAAGCATTTTAAATATAAAATAACTTTCTTGCATCTTGGTGGCTTTGAGGGTTCTTCTGTGAGCAGATGTGTGCAGCCTGCAGTAGCCTGTGCTTGTGTGATGACTCTCTCTGCTGTGAGGCAACTCTTGCTCCTTGGTCTGTTCACAGCTGGGTCTGAGTGGATTTGCCCTCTGGGTGTGACCACCTGATGAAACCAGTGTGCCTTGTCTCCAGAGAAGAGTCTCACAGACAGTGGTGGGACTCAGACCTTCAGTAAATGCACACTGTGAGTTAGAAGTAACGGAGTTGCCAGGGTTGTCTTTCACCTGGCTTTTTTTTTTTAATCTCACTAACTTTATTTTTTTACAAAAATTATTAGTATTAGTCAGAAAATGTTGCATTACATGTTTCATGGGACCTAGATGCCCATCAGGTAGTCTGACACGTCAGCCTGAGGTACCTGCCACAGGGCTCACCCTGTTATAGAGAAATCAT
The DNA here is from genome assembly GCA_963574355.1 of Loris lydekkerianus. NCBI lineage: Eukaryota > Metazoa > Chordata > Mammalia > Primates > Lorisidae > Loris > Loris lydekkerianus. The sequence goes on along the minus strand of CAUYPK010101044.1, from coordinate 6,909 downwards.
TAGTGTACTGATCACTTTCTCCCACTGAAAGTCCACATGAGAGTTTCTGTGCACGGCAAATCCCACCACATTGGGAATGCTCAGTAAAATGTGCATTGAGATGAACAGCAAGGTAAGGATTGTCTTGGGGGCCTAGTGCTCTTGGCAAGTGGAGACCAAACTGAGTATGAGACTTTTAAAGGTATTTTGGAGACATTGGCCACTTTCCCAGGTTTATAATACTGTGTCATATGTGTGGCTTCCTTCCGACACCGACAACACAAGCATGCTATATATTTTGACCTTTAGAACTGGAATATTCAGTTTTGCATTGGCCAGAGCTAGGAGGTCACAATTGAGCAATATATTTTTTAAAAGGATCCTGGGACTGTCAATGCCTGGGTGTCAGCCCTGTGACCATAGCATTCAGCTCTTTGGTGTGGAGAGTTTGGTTGAGGAGACAGTCGACTCCAGAGATGTACTGAGGCTGGGTCTGTAAGGGGTTAGGGAGAAAGAACCTCTGTGTGGGCACTTGGTCCTGTAGAACAAAAATGAATGTCGAACAAGAGGGATTGTATTAGCCAAGATTGTGGTAAGATTTGGTCACTTCTTAAATGAAAAATAAAGAATAAAAATAATTGTGATCAAAGGGAGATTTGCATATCAGATTCATTTAAATTTCTAATTTTCTTAAAACTCTACTAGAGTTGGATATAAAGAAAAGTCAGGGATATATAACATTGGCATACAATTAATAGAGAATTAAAATTCATTTTTTAGCTGCACTATCTGCCTAAACTCCCCTTAACAAGATCATTTTTTGTACATGAAATTTTGCACCTCATTACCCTGAATTACATCCTTTCAAATGCATTCTTTGCGAATACAGAGAGAACAATGTGGGATAGAAAATGCTTATCTTTCTTCTGTTCCTGTTAATTGTTGAGCCTTACTCTTAAATTTGACTTCAACGTTTGTATCTTTCTATCCCAAGTAAAATGTGTTATTCTTATCTAAACTTTAAAGACTTTTCTTTTGGAGAAAAAGGAGATAGACGTAGCACTTTGATGAATGCAGAGGAAGCCTTTGCTTCTCCGCTCCTTTAGAACTTTCCATCTGCCTTGCTCACACCTTTTAACACTTCCTGCTATGTCACATATTAATAACTACACAGTAAGCATTTCCGCTAAGGGTATAAGAGAGTGATGGAAATCGTATCTTACAGATTTCTTATATGCATTTCATACATTTTTGTTGAATGACGTTCTGTACGATCTTGAGTATTTCCAAGTATTAGAAATGCTTTACATACTTTGAGATCTTTTCTGCTCCTTTGGATTCTATCAGCTTGTCTGCTCTTTAAAGCCTCTCAGAGTCTCCCCCTCGACTCTCTCACATCAGTCTAACAGATATTTGAAGATAATTATACTGTGCTTTTGTATATTTTTATGTACCCTATTCATACCTCAACTTTCCTCATCTCCTGATTTTAAATTTAGTCATCCTTGTTGCTGTTCACTGAGCAACGTCTTGTATCTGTTAAATTCATCTTAGTAAGTAGAATTCAAAACTGGATCTAGGATTCTGAGGTGATCTAACATAAATACGTCACTGCTATGGTTCTGACAGCACTCTTCTATGAATGTTCAAATTGTCACCAACCTATTTGGGGCTCGTTTTGAGTCACGTCGCTGTGATTCGGGTTTTCAATAGATTTTCTTGCATAAGTGACCATGACCTTGTTCCTGTGTTTGCCCAGGAGGCTCTAAGTGCTGGATTTTACACCTTTCCCTAATAAATATACATAACAGCTAACATTTGGGGTATGTATTTTGCAATAGGTACTCCACATGTATTGGTCTAATTCTCACAAGCACTTCATAAAGTACAGACTATTATTGTCTTCATTATACAAAAGAAGATAGTGAGGCTTAGGAAGATAATGCTTTTCTCTAGTAGGTGATGGAGCCTAGATTTTTGTTTCTGAATCCTGGGTCCCTGACAACTGGCTAATTATCTCTTTCTGATAAGATGTTCTCAGAATCAGAATAGGTTCCATAAATGTAATGCCACAGGGAAAATGGCTGGTTGAATCAGATCCATTTGGGAATGCTTCCAGAGGTGTGTCAGCATGTCCTATACCAAACACCACACCAGTGGGGGGCCAAGGGACTCCACATTCATCTCGAGGTAATTCTGAGGGTTCTTGGTGACAATGTCCTCATTCAATCTATATAACTCTCAGAATTCTGATTTCTATGAGCATAGGTTGAGCCCAGACCTGTATTGTGGTGGGAACATCTGTGGACAGATGGAACCTGTGTTAATATCACAATGATGTCTCCTTGCTGGACTGAAAGCACCGCATACAGGCCACCCTGGCAGGACTATTGGTGTACATATCTTCATAATTTTTGTGATGTCTCAAAGATGCTCCCCTCACCAGATCTTTTGCAAAATATTAAATAAAATCCATCTGGAATACACATTTATAGAATGGGATTAGGTTACCTTTATTTAGAAATTTATTGGGGAAAGAAAAGAATGGTACCACCAACATGATGCTGGATTAGATAAAAGGGCACGGTCCTAATGCCCAGACTACATGTGTGTGATGATCAGCTCACCCATGTTCTTTTTCATGTTTTGATTCTAGGCTGTGAAGAAGCACAAAATGTCACGTTAAAGGCTCCAAGAATTGGAGACTTAGACCTCAAATGTTCCCATATCTACTCTGTCTTGCAGCTCTCTCATAGAGGTTCTTAATGTCCAATCAATCAGTTACTACTGGAAGCTAAGGCTTGGATTTATTATCTAATCACAGACTTTAGTTCACATTTTCTCATTAACAACACTAAGAATAGTGCTTTGAACAGTAACTTCCCCACTGAGCCTGGAGACTGCACAAGCACATATTTTCTAACTCACTCCTTTACCCTTCTATTTGCAGGTAAATTTGTGTGTGTGTGTGTGTGTGTGTACGCGTGCACACACACTGGGTGGGTAGGGGAGTAGAGAGAGATAGAAAGGGGAGAGAGAGAGAGAGAGAGAGAGAAACTTTTGTTTGATAAAGAAAAAGAAATATTAGAAAACAGAACCACAAGTTGACCCGTGGGCACAGGTATCTGATTATGCAAAGGAATCAACAGGGTCCTGAGGATTAGGGAGGAAGAATCATCATAATCGTCCTAACCTGTATTTTCATTTATACTATAGAATTTAACTAGGCTGAAACCAGAGCAATAGAGTGAGCAAAGTTTATGAACTCACATGACTCCTATGGAACATGTGGTGAAGATATTTGAGGCATTATCAAACACCTGGAGGTTTTCAATTCCTCATTTCTTGCTTGTGTGATTTATTAACAGTTCTGCTAATGCAGATAGAATGCAACCTCCAACTGTAGCAGTGGCTGGGGCCAAATGCTGCACAGGCTATGCTATTCAGAGTGCAGAGTATCTGCAACCTAGTTGATCATTTTTGAATCATCAGCTCCATCTTTATGTTAAATTAACAATTTAACAGCTGCTTTCATCAAAGTTCTTTTGTGCCTACCAATATGATACTGTCATTTTTTTTTTTCTTAAATGCATTTTCCAAGATCATTTCTACGCCTTTTCAGTCCCAGATAACTGATTTGCATGTTTTCTCAATTTGTATACAAATGTTCAGACATTTATAAACCATTCAGGGAGCATGAAACATCCTCCAGAGCTCTAGAGAATAATTTGATCTCTCTTATCATTCACTTACTTAAATTTCTTTTTTATTAAGGACAGGTGATGAATGAACACAGTAAAATATGACCAAGTAGAGGTACACTGTTTCATAATCAGCAAGCACTCTAAAGCAAAGGGATAACCAGGGTTTCTATTTTCATATAATCCTGCTAAGTGGGAACACTGGAAATTGGTTCAGATGTATCATAAGAGATATTCTTTTTTACCCTTTATGTTAGTTTTCTTGGGCTGCCATAGAAAAATACTACAGACTTGATGGCTTAAGCAACAGAAATTTTATTATCACAGTTCTAGAGGCTGGGAAGTTCAAGATCACATTATTGGCCAATTTGGTTCTCTGTGAGAGCCTGATTCTTAGATTGTAAATGGCCATTTTCTCATGACATGCTTGGGGCATGCACACACAACACATACGCACATGCAAACGTGCACGTGCATATACATGTGTGTGGTGGGGGGGCATACCTACACACACAGGAAATGAGCTCTGATGTTGCTTCTTAAAAGGGTGCTAATCCCATCAGACATAGGCCCCACCCTCATGATTTCATCTAAATCTAATAATTCCCCAAAGGTCCCATTCACAAGCATCATCACATTGGGGGTTTGGGCTTAAAACATATGAATTGTTTTTCTTAAATGCCATTTAATAAAAGATGCAATTTTTTAATAGCTCAGAAAATAATTCTAACAAATTTAATAGCTCAGAAAATAATTCAGCTTTGTATTCAATTTACTTTCGAGTCATCTTTATACACACATTCCCAAGCTATGCATGTAACAATACAGCCTGAATGTCCACAGTTCAGAAGAAAGCATTAAAATGGCAATACGCTTACATTTTCAGGGAAAGCCTGTGATAGGGTTTTAGCAGAAGTCATTTGAATTGACTGATATACATTCCTTTCTTGACTGTTAGATCTCCTTCAAACCCGGCTCCCCCAGACTGGAATGATCTCCTCTCGGGCCTTCAGCATCACCTTCTATTTTGAGCTGAATGGAGGAGGAGGCACACCCCAATTTGCAGCCTCCATAGCAACCTAGCCTGCTTGAGTGATGTTCAAAACACAAACTGATCAAACCTGACCCATGTTGGAACCTGTGGACAAGACAGAACAGAATGAGCTGGACAGGACCGGAGTGAGGAGAGGCCCAGGAGGATTCCCCGAGAAGTCCACAAGTGACTCACTGGACCAGGGGCTAAGGAGCAGGGGTGCCAAACACCAACATCAACATCGAGTCCATGGTGTGAAGGACCGGGTGGGGAAGGGCAGTAGAATCCAGAGGTCTGGGTAAGTGAGACAAAGTTGAAAGAAGAATAGACCCAAAACAAATGAGGAGGTTTAGGCATTTTGCACAAACTGCTTGACTTACCAGCTCCTGCATCTGAAATGAATGGAGACTTGCTCAGCTGGCTTCAAGTATCACAAGCAGTATGGGCACAACCTCAGTTGCTCCCAAAAGAGTAAAAAAGAAATTGAGATCATTGGAAAAACACAATGTCCCTTTAAGCTTTTGCTTGACGTGATGCATGTCAGGTCCACTCACCTGCCCTTGGCCACAGCAAGTCACACGTACAAGCCTGATGCTGATCCAGCAAGAAAATTCTGTCAACAGGACACACAGCAAACCTAATGCCTGGGGCAGCTATATTTGAAATTATTTTCTTATAGGAAGCAGAGTGACTATGGAGGAACAATGACTCAATTCCCTACCCCTTTTTAGAATACTTGCTCCCTTTTAAGTATTCTCATCACTTTTGAAAGCTTATTCTTCCCTTCCACTTGCTTGTCACAACGCCAGTCCTGATTAGAGCCAGATAGATGGTTCTTCATGCCTTTACCTGCGCAGGTGAGCACCATTGTAGAGTGTTCAAAAAACAAGATGAAGCAGCATAATATTAACATCAGATATTCGTAATTAAGATTTAAATGCTCACTCAACAATTCTAAGAAATCCTGCTCCTTTTTTTTTTTTTTTTTCTCTAATAGGCTCATTCTTCCACCCTATGCACTAATTAATTTAGACCTTTTTTAAAAACTTCCTATTCAAACCCACTGCCCACCTCATTTCTCTGCACGACCTAGTCTCAAGTGCCTCATGTTTCATTAAGAAACCAAAAGCCACCAGGTCCCTCCCCTCTGCAGCTCTGTTGACCCATCTCAAACACTCTGTCCCTCCTTTCTCAGCTCCTCCTCCTGACCCCCAGGCTGCCTGTGTGCTCGACCTCTGGACTGCGTCCTTTCTAACTTTTATAGAAGATTCATTTCTTTAGTTGTTCCTATTTGCTGTTATATCGTTCATTTTCCCTGTCTGCCTAATTATCCTCCTAAGATGATATGTTTTTCTTTTCTTATCTTACAAACGTTTGCAGAATTACTTACGTTGTCCTACTGGAAACCTCTCCTGGCTCACCTCACTCCCCTGCTGCCCTTCTCGTCCTCTTCATCTGGTCCTAAAACGCTGTGCTGCCTGCTCTTTCTGTGTCTATTGTAACAGCTCTTTTCTCCCTAGGTGGTTTCATTCATCCCCTTGACTTTCATACCAGTATCTGTAAACATTCTCTCACTTCTCTTTAGATACTGGACTTCTCCCTGCCCTCTGGGTTTATATATTTTACATCATCACTTGGTATCTCACAGATGTCTCAGCTTTGTATTTCTACAACTGAACTCCTGGTTTATTTCTACACCCAAACCCGACGTGATCAGCTCCCTCTGCCCCCGTCTCTCACCCCTGGGATGGCAAAACCACCCAACTCCTCAGGCCAGAAGTCTAAGAGCATCTGCTTTTCTTTGTTTCACTCTCCCTCTCATTGGCAGCACAGAAAATGCCACATCATAACAGTCTAGCACCGACGTGCTGGGACCCCTCGTTAGTCACTCCGGTCCCTGTGAGCACTGTCCCCGTCAAGGCAGGTCCACCTGTCCTCTGGACTTGTTGTCCTTCCCTCAATGCATCTTCTGCACAGCAAGACTGAATTTGATCATTGCTAAGATCCATCGGTGTCTTCCGTAATAGGACCTTAGAATCCTGCAGAGTCCAGAAATCCTGGCATGGAAGGAAGAGGACACAGGTCACCTCAGGCCTCTCTGCTCTCCCTTCAGCCACACCTCTCCCCACCTCACACTCAGTCCTCCTTCCTCTTGGACCATGCCTGCGCCCCCCCCCCCCCCCCGGGGGCCCGGCC
>CAUYPK010101043.1:0-18452 GCA_963574355.1 Loris lydekkerianus | reverse complement strand
GGAGAGTGCTAAAATGACGCTGAAGATTTGAAGCCTTGAAATGTGATATCATAGTATTGCATATTAAACACAGTGCTTTCCCATTCCGTTCAATAAAGAAGAAAGCATCTTCCCATTCTTCCAAAAATGTCCTGTGTTCATCTTCATATTTTTATTTAGCTTTGCATTTTGCCATTTTGAGTGAGGGTAAAAATCCTGCAGTGATGGTGAGGGTGTGCTGCATCCTCCACACTAAGAACTAACGGCAAGATGTGACACAACATGTGACACATGGGTCCCCCCGCTCGCTGGCCCGTGCAGTTGTTTCCAAGGGATGGGAGACGGGATGACGCAGCCTGGGGGCGGGACTACACACTCAGAGATCTCTCCTCAGAGGTCCCTCCTCAGAAGCAGCATAACAAAATCCAAACTTGGCAAAGAGCCACAGTATACAAAATAATGATAAAAGGCAAAGAGCCGCATTCATTTTGGCCGGGAGCTGCATGCGGCTCGAGAGCCACGTGTTCTCCACCCCTGGTGTAAATACTCCTTCCATGAGATCATCTACAATACAGGAACCTAACTGCTTACAAGGTATCTTCCTTTCTGATCAAATAACATAAGGATTATTTGGCCATTTGAATTACCAAAAGGACTTTAGGATAATCTGGATGGCATGAAATGGCAAAGTCTTCAATGGGAGAAGAAGGTGAAGAAGAGAAGAAGGAGAAGAAAGAGGAGGAGAAAAGAATGGACAGAATGATCAATGTAGAAATTCTGGCTCTTTTTCAAAATTATAGCACACCATTGGCAAAAACTGGATGTGTGATTCAGATCTCCATTCATTTCTATTTCTGCTACACTTCACTGCCTCTCATATAGTACAGGTGTTTAAGTATATGTTAAAACAAAGGACTTTTTTGAAAAACTATACCATTAAAAATATGGTAAGGAGCATCTCTAATATCAAATTTACAGAGGCTTGACTAATTTCTTTATTTTGTTTTTGAAAGTAAATAATTTGTTTCTAAGAGTCAAAATTTTTAACAGTTGGCTATTTGCAAATGTAAATAATAAAGACCTACTAATCTCTCAACAGATGTGTGTTTATTTTTGTAAAGCATTGAATGGTATTCAATCTGAACCTTTTGGTTGAGAACTAAATCATGGATGATAAAAACCAAACAGTTTTTAGGCAAATATGTGTAGTGAGCCATGTTTATATTTGGATATCTTCTCCTCCTGACCTTGTGTATCTCAATTGGCCAAGAATCCAATTTATATTCAAATAATTAAGCCCTTGACCTTCTACATCTCACTGCCATGTTCTCAAGGAGTCTGGATTACAAGAAGATCCTTTAAGCAAATCACACTTCATTATTGTCTCATTTTGGACATCAAATCCTATTCACAATAGATTATATACATGAAAAGTTATGATCTGAGTCTTTTTTTGCATCCAAAATAGGATAAACAAAAACAAGAACACAATAAACAGTGTTGAAAGTCAAACAAAAGTCTTGGGGAAAATATTTCTGGAAGATTTATTAAAATCTAATGTCAACTACAAAAGACTTTCACAAACCATAGAAACAGGCAAAAACATATGAACAGGAAATTAAAAATGAGGGAAATGAGAGACCAAAACATATAAAGAAATGTTAAAATGCAAAGTAAAAAAACAATGAATGAATACTTTTTGAATGACAGGTTCTCAATTTTCAATAAAATACCAACTACTGGTAAGGTTGAAGAAAATCACACTTCCACACTTTGCTGATAGGAATGTCAATTTCTTTAACCTGATGGTAGGCAATTTGTCAATATATATTGAAAGTGTGCATATCCTTTGGCCCAGTGATTACGCTTTCGAATATTTATTCCAAAGGAGCAATCAATCATGCAAAAAGATAGGCAGAAAAGTGTAGGCATGAGAAAATGCGTCACCGTAGAGTTTCTGATAAGGAAAATGGAGAAGAATCTAATTATCAAGAGGAATTGTCAAGTAATTTCAGCACATCTATACAATGAAATTATCTATATCCTTTTAAAATGATGATATATAAAATTTGGTGATATAAAATGTTATTTTTGACACATTTCTAAGTATAAAATGAAAGCTTAAGACATTTTGTTATTAGTATATCAAACTATCATGCTGTATACTTTTAACGTAAATAATAAAAAATAAATTTTAGAACAATATACATTAAGTAGAACACACAATTATATATATATATATGATTAAATATATACACACAATTATGTTCAATCCATAAGTCTGAAACATTTACAAAATATTGACTGTGTTATAAGAGGTAAAATTAAAGTGTTTCTTTTAATACCTTATATATACTTTCTACATTGCCTAGATTTGTTGAGTATTTATTATCTCACATTAAATGTTTCAGATAGACTTAATATTTACCATTGGAAAGAAATTGATTCATCATTGATCACATCACTTTCAAATTGTTGCTGAGAATGCAGGTCTAGAGATACGAAATGTTTTGCCTGGTATCTATGAATTATCCTCCTGTCTCTCGGTTCTCTTTCTTTTCTGCCACACTGCCTGAACATGAGTAAAACATGCACAACAAAATAACTTTTTTAGATGTTTTTACACTGAAGGAAAAGGGTCTTCATTAATACTGTACTTCCCATTCAGTTTAACGTATCAACTTCTCTCTATTCAAAAAAGCAAGAGTAGGCCAAAGTTCACTCAAGGAAGATGTGTTGGAATATTGAAATTATAAAAGTTAGCAAAGATCCTGAAGTCTCTTCAACATTTATGACTTTTTTTTTTTTAGGCCATATGAAACATACATATTTCACAGAATCTCGAATTAAGCCACAGCAACAGCAATGGATTTTGTGACCTGAATGCTAGCTTAATGTCATAAATGGACTACATTTTCAGTTCAAGGATATGTTTTTCCAATGAGTCTCAAATGTAACTGCTAGAATCATATTTCCGTGTCATATCCACAAGGAAACTGCTCAAAGAGAATGAGAAGCTTAGCACAGATTGACGACTTTCTGATATGGGATGTTCAAATTTTCATATCCTTATAAATTAAGAAATACTAGAATGAAGTGACCAGATGTTCAGCTTCCTTTCTGCAATTTCAGAGTATGTGTGTGTGCATGCATACACAGAAACAATTCCTCGGAAGAGCAGAGATTCCTCATCAGAAAATGTGCACCTTCTTACACTGTCATCATCCTTCATTTATTATCCATAGTGCTTACATTTCGACACCTTGCATTTTATGTCTTCTTTTATACAAGCTACACAGATTTCAGGAGACATTCTAAAAGAAAGAAAACTGTTTTTCTCCCCCTAGAGCTTAGAATGAGTGCCTAGAATGCTAAGTAAAATTTTGGCGAAACCATATGAAACCTTAAAGGAGTTTTAAGATAGCTAATTTTCCCACATTTGAAGTCTAGAAGTCAAAGGATTCTGCCAAGTAGATGAAAGTGAGAAATCAGTGGCATAAACTCTGCTTTAAATAGTTCAATTCCTGTCTTTCCCTTTCATGACCTTGAGACATCCGTCTTAGACTAAAACTACTGTAGTCTACCTGCTGCCACAATCACTGGGAGAAAAGAAACTTTTCTCAAAAATGAATGCACAGCACATTTTTCAAATAAAAATTCTAACAGCTATTATTAAAACACTATTGTAAGACTCCTGCGATTGTGCATGAGTGTATTGGGAAATATATGTAACAACGATTTTGATAAACACAACCTTTTTTAAAGTTCATAAATAGATTTTTTTCAAAATTAAAAATTAGTACGTATAATTCAGTAATAGTCATGGCAAACATCCCCTCCCAAAGCATGTTGTAGTGGTTATGGCCTTTATTTCTATCCTCCTTAAGATCTACAACCAAACTTTTATTTGTCAAATTTTGTCAGAAAGGAAATGAAAAACAAACTGTTTATTGGCTGAGAATATGAATTCTAGGCAATTAGGATAATAAAAATAAATTCACCTTACATTGATTTACACTCTACCATAATAAAACTACAGACTGTTTTTCTTACATTGTTATTGTCTTTTAAAGTGTTTCTCTAGCAATATGTAAAGGCATATTATTTTATCTTTGTTTATATAGTTGTAGGACGTTTAAACTTTCTGACCCATAAAGCTACATTTCAGAAATAAACATCTAGTTTAGACTGGCCTCCCTCTTAAGTTAATTGATTAGAGAATGAGGAAATATCTTCTATGAAGACTCTCTCAAATTAGCCCCTGTTTTATGGCCAAAATTCACCTCTTACAATTTCTTAACATTTGTGTTAGCATAGCAAGTTTCTGGGCATACTCTGTCAAAATACAAATATTCTTGGAAAAGTTAATATATAAAACTGATAGCACCTTAGAACAGATTTGAAAAGCAAATTATTCCTACGTGAAAGCTAGCTGAGAGTAAAACCCTGAAGAGTTGGGATATGAAAGCAAATTCTCATTGAGAGGTGGGAGTGAGGACTGGGAACCCAGACACTCATTGAGAAATAAGAAAGCTTGGTGGGAACCGGAGAACTAAGATCAGAGTGTGATTCTGGCAGTTTAGCTGAGGAAATACAGATCCATCTGTGAGCTTTGTATTTCTTAGTTAGGGACTCATCCAGCCACAGTTTCTTTTAGCTCTTTGGCAGGATAGAATATTGACGTCTTCTACTGTCTGTCACCAAAGGTAGAGGAAAACAGGAAGAGACGAGGTCCTTAGGTAGGAACTGGGGGTGGGTAGGTCCTTAGATGTAAACATCCAGATGGCTACGGGCAAGGTTTAAACGATAAGACAAAATTAAAGCTTTTCTGCTGTTGGGAACAGACATTTAGTTACCCAATATTCTTGTTGCAACATGAAGGAACTTCAGCCTCTCTCTGTCCTCTGTGGAATTAAGGGCCTAATTTAGATTTGATGAGTTTAGGTGAAAGAACTAGCACAAGGTCCACTGAATAAAAGAGAAGATGAGAAATATTTTGGGTGATAAGAATAAGATAAGAGAAAATTTTCAAAATGAGAAAAGGAGTGAGGGTAACAATATCTACAGCAAAGAGCCTCAGAGAAGGAAGGAAGAAAGAGACAGAATGAGGCAAGAACCAAGGGCCAGGAAAGACGGTGGAAGTACCAGGCCGTTCACTTATTTTAGAATGTTGTTTACCTTAAGTCTTTGAACATTTTTTAAACTGACTCTTTCGCTTGCATTTAATCAAGTATCGTGTACAAACTCAAAAGAAAAAAAAAAAAAAGAAAAAAGAAAGAAAGAAACTTAGAAAAGCCAAATTATACATGTCAGAGCCTAGTTAAGATACAGAAATCACAACAGTTATTTGGACAGAAAGAATTTGATATCAAGGCTTGTTAACTAGGTACAAAGTTGTTAACTAAATAAGTGAAAGAGTAAAAAGAGAGCGCTAAAGTTACAGTGGAAGTAGCAACTATAAGAAGAAGCTATCACATCCAGGGCTGAGGGAATAAAGCCAAGAGGTTGGGATTACAGTAGCCTCCCCTTATTCTCAGGGGCTATGTTCCAAGCCTTCCAGTTGATGTCAGAAACTTTGAATAGTATAGAATGCAATTGCTGTCAATTGTAACGGGTTTCTGTTCGTGTCTTCCACCCAAAAATTTAATGCCTTTTCCATCTTATCACACACTGTGGCCATAACTTTTGCAGTCTGAGGTGTGACAGCAAAACTAGCATGAATTTCTTTTTCCTTCTTCACGATTTCACGGATAGAAGATCCGTTCTTACAGTAGATTTTAGCAATCTCATATACCATTTTTCCTTTCCTTATTAAATTCAGAACCTTTACTTTTTCACTTAAAGAGAGCACTTTATGGCTTCTCTTTAATATGTCTGAATTTACCAGCAACATTGCTCTTGTGCTTTGGGACCGTTAGGTAAACTAAGGGTTACTTGAACACAAGAACTGAAATACTGTGACAGCTGATCTGATCACTGGAGACAGATGCTAAGTGACTAGGGCAGGGCACATTGTCAGGGCATGTACGCTGGACAAAGGAAAGATTCACATTTCCAAATTCTGAAATACTACTCAGAAGAGTATGCATTTTAAACGTTATTAATTGTTTGTTTCTGGAATTCTTCATTTAATATTTTCTGGCCAAAGTCAACTGTAGGTAACTGACATCATAGATGGCAAAACCATGGGTTAGGGAGGATGACTACAGTAAACTTAAAAGATTGGAGGAAAGGTCCTGTAGAGCTGAAATTCAAATATCTAAAGAAGGACACTGCTGGACTGATGTCTCCTGGGGTCTGAATAGGCTAGTTCTATTAGTGTTGAATAATCTGCAAATTGGATTCATGTGCTGCTATGCGAAGGGAAGGCCAAGGTGAAGAGGTGTTCCCGGGGTGACACTCATAAGAACAGGGTGAAGACAGGAAGTCCCTAAGAAGGTGATGTGCACTGACAGTGATGAGATACAACCAGCGAGCACCCGGCCTTCCATTCTCCATCTAGTGTCTCTGATTGGCTGAGCATAACAGAAAAGCTGAAATGTGGTTCGTTGGCAAAGTCCCAGACCCAGACTCATATTACAGTATGGAAAGTTGGCCTGAGAAAGAGAGAGAAAAGAGCTTAAGAATTGGCATGCAACCTCTAAAATGTTATTTTTCCAATTGTTTTTTACTCCTTAATTTTGAGGAGAGTTTTGTAAAAATCGGAAATTAAGAAAGACAAAGTGCCCAGTATCTTTTACTACAGTTATAATCTGTTTTAAATACACCAGAGTATTGAAAACCTAGATTTATTTTTTGTAAGTAAAATCATTATTTGATTTATGGAAAATTATTAAGAGAGTCTACTTTATTTTAAATCTCCTTTTGTTTAAATACTCTTCTGCAACAAATATCTATAGAATATCTAAAATATGTCAGAAACTATTCTATGTGTTTGAAATACACCAGAGAAAAAAAGGGATGATATCCTTGCATTTATAGAAAATGGGTTTTATAGAAGTAATATTTATAAGGCCATATAGAAATAATTAATTGCAAATATTACATGATGAATACATCCGGTGTACCATCTGAGATTACTTGTGTTGGCAATTCTGACACTAGATACATTTAGAGATGTGTGGAGATTCTGTTCTCGTATTCAGGTTTATCCATTTTTTCTGCCCACCCTCAGATGTATTTTCACTAACTTCTTCCTGCATCTCTAAATAGAATTAGAGCAGTACATGTGATCCAAGATCCTATGAATCCTGCCTTTGAAATAACTTACACCCAACAGCCAAACCGTAAAAGCAATGAACTTTCATCTTTTAGCATCTACTGTCCCATATGATGTAAAGATAATTTAGTGTGAGTAAGAGAAAGAGGGAAATGTGGGGTGGATTTTTGAATAATGTTTGACTAAAAAGCTTCCTTCAATTAAATGTTAATATATGTATCTTTCTACCATACAGTAATAGTTTACAAGCTCAAATTTAGTTTCTAAGCCACTTAAAAATCATCTCCGTAACTTTATGCCAATTAAAATAACTGCTTCGATTTATGCCGAGATCATGTAGTGTTTCTCAGGACCACTGAGGTCACACTAAATTTATCCTCCACATTTATTTTTACAGATATTCAGAAAAAAATCCAGAGAGCAGACTTGAATTGTGATAGCCCCTTATAAAAATCCCAAACCCCTTTCTCCTGGACCAAAAAAGCACCCAAGACACAGGTGTTACATTACAGTTTTAACATTTTTAAAAGAGGTGCGATCTTCAAGGTGTTAGAAATGGTGGGTTCGCTGCCAGCAGAAATATTTAAACTAAACCACACACACTTAAAACATTAGCCACCCCAGAGCTTTCCATAGTAGGTGCTCCATTCAGGTTTGTAGATAACATTATTTTACTTATTATTTTTAACAATCAGTCAATAAAAAAGTTCTCCGGTATCCCTTAGCAATTTTTCTGTTAACTGCCCTCACGCTCAGGACATTCTTGCTGTTTCCAAAAGTCAGCCTTTCACCTTTCTAAGTCTCTCTGCACATGAGTCAGACTCATTTTCTTAATTCTGCTTCCTGATCTTGTGTTGCTAAGACATTTGAAACATTGCCTTACGGTAGGGGAGAAGGAGGCCACACATGATCTTTTTTGCTATTTTCTAACAGTGTTTCCCAAAAGGATGAATCTCAATTCTTTATTCTAAGATACACAAATAAACATGTCATCTAATTTTCTATATGATTAGATAAAAGCAGCCTATAAGTCTATATGATTAGATAAAATCAGCCTGTAAGTAAAAAGTCTTCATAACCTACCTCAGCATATGACTTGAATACTGTTAAATCACATCTCAACATCTTCTCCAGATATCTTCTGAGCTGAGAAGTTAGGTTTGGCTCCAGAACCACCAAAGCCTGAACTTTACCCATTTCCCTTTGTCTTTCAGTGTCATTTCAATACTGACTACTGATTAGAAAGTGTAGGTTAGAAAAAAGAATATTATAATTGGGTACACCTCCACCTGACCTATGGTGCCGTTGGAGGGAAGAAGGTCACAGATTTTCTTGGAGAAAGTGCTATTTCAAGACCAGCAGTGCTGACTGTGAGCTTCACAAGTCCTGCCAAATTTCCCCTTTGGCCTTCAGTGACTTTGCTTCCTCCAGCTGCCAGCTATATCCTATTAAATGCAAACAATTCTAAAATAACATTTCTCCTCATAAAACACAAAACAACAAAAGCTGGGGTTCTGAGCGACACATACTACCTTAGTATAGAGTAGACTCTACCTTTGAACTGTTTTAGACTCTCTTAAGGTGAAAGAGCATTGGTCAGCTATTGTCTTTTTAAGGCATTTGATCCAAGGTTGGTTTATCTTTTGTCCTAGGATTGGATAAGAAAGTCTTTATATTATAAAACTATAAGAAAAGCAATGCTTCCTGCAAATGAAATCATGTCAAATTTGATGTTTTGTTTTCTAGTCACAAGGGTGGACTTCCTATTCTAGGAGTAGCTGAAAGTGAGAAGCCGAGGACCATGAAAGAAAAACAGACTTTGAGTCATGTTTAGTAGGGAATATTATTAAAAATAAAATCTTTTTGTAGCCTGTGATCTTGATGTTATGAAACCCAGTAGCATGTTTTTTTCTTTTTTTTTTTTTTTAATGAATTTTGTTTTTAATAAGTTTGGCTAAAACTATAAATGCTTTTGGCGAGGTCAACTTGAACTTGTGGTTTTTCTTAGCCATTGGGGTCTACACCTCAGAGAGTTTTCTGTTTTTACTGGAAGTTTAAATTTTGTTGACCAAACTGGCAGTTTCTTTGTGAGAATACTTGGATTCTTTAATGTTTTCTTTTTTGGTCTCTTTTGCTGTTTAAAAGAATGACTTAAGGATAAATTTGGTGCCTTGGATAGATAAATAAATCTGACAAAATTATAAATGACTCAGTTAACTGGAACAGGAAGGGGAAAATAATAGTGAATTAATTTTAAAAAGAAAACACATCCCTCAAGAAAATGCATGAAACCGTAACAAAGACAAAAGCCACTTTGGGGAAAAAAAAGTTTAGTATTTTAAGGAAAGGAAATAGTCAATTCTTCCTAGTGTTGAAAAACAACCAACCAACCAACCAAAACAAACCCCTAAAAATAATACAGTGATACCTTCACTCTGATATATAATAGTTAACTTTGTATCATACGAAATAGTTCACATTTTATTCATGTATCTAATATATTTTAGAATGTTTATGTAATAATCAAATTTTTAATAAATATCTTTTCATTTGAAAGTCATTATGAACAAATTATCAAACTTTTGAGAAGAATGAATCACAGAGACTGCAATTTAATGATGGAAAAAGTAGTTAACTCTACAGATTCAGACTGATGAAAAATCAGGCCTTGGCTGCCTAAAAATATGAATATTTGTCTGACACACATAATACATGGGTGGGTGCCAATAGACTAGATGTGCTCTATCAGGATGGTCGTATCCATTGGCTGAAAGAAAGTGATGAATGACGTATATTTTCTTGGCCACCTTTCTTGCCTCCTACTGTAAGAAGTGAATCTTCTAAAATAGTAGGCAAAAGTTCCTTACTATTGTTTAACTCATGGTTCTGGCTTAGGCTGATTCAGTTTTTACAACTATTATGAGGCTTGGTGTGTTCAGATTATTCAGCATTTACTGAATGCCAAACATAGTAACCAGAATAGTTTGTTCCAATTCTGCATTTGGGTGAAAAAGGTATTCTTTACAAATGATACTATGTGAAATAGTATTATAATCTTTTTTTTAATAGTAAATAGTCTTTTGCATCATTAAGAAAATGCTCTTTCTTTAGTTATTGTTGGGGTATTCTTTACAAACAAATACTATTTCATGTATTATGCATTTGTAAAGAATACCCCAATAATATCTAAAAAAAAAAAAAAGAGCATTTTCTTAATGATGCAAAAGACATTTAAGTGCTTTAGAGTGCAAGATAGTTTTGGTAGTTTTTAAGACACATATTCAACATACATATACATATGTGTGTGTGTATATATATTATACATGTATGTGTATATATATATATGGGAATGTATATAGAATGGAGTTAGATATATTAAAATTGGGGGTTAACTCTAAACATTTAGGTATTCATAAATGAATCTGAATTGATAAAATTTTCTGACCTTTAAAGTAGGAATACTAATATTTACCTCATGAGGACTTTTAGAGATAAACATAGATAAGGCGCCTAGAACGATACCTAGTAAGTGTTCAGCATTAATTAATTATATTATTATAATTATTAATATTATTATTAATTATATTATTTATTATTATAAATTATAATTATATAATTAAATTATTATGATATTAATTAATTATTAATAAGTAATAATATATTATTAATATTATATATTGATAATTATAATTATTTGGATATTATTCATTCTCCCTATCCTTCTTTTCTCTTTCCAGGGCAGGAAACACATTTTAGAAAGAGCATAGACTTTGTAGGAAAGGATGAAGGAAGAGGGCACTTAATCATACCTTGTTTGAATTGAATCTTCAACACCTGCTCTTAGTCAAGTTCTCAACTTCCTAAATTTTCTCATCTATAAAATAAAACAGTACTTATCTCATAGGAAATACATAATTAATTATAAAAGTTTTGAGGTACACAAAAATCAAGAAACATAAAATGAGTTTGGAGGAACAAATCAAGCCCTTCCAGCAATACCAATAAGCTGAGCAAATTGAAACCTGCCTGGGTGAATCAGAAAGGATGCTGTCGACTATGTTTCTTGGAAATGAAATAATGGAGCATTAACACAGTCTTATCTCAAAACTAGTGACCTAGTATGTAAGGATTCTAAAATATTATATGCCTGCCACTGTGCTAGAGACATGGTGATCATTTCCCTCCTCTCACAGCTTACTCTTGAAACAAGAATTACAGGATCAATTAAAATAAGCATTTCATGCACACAGTTATCTGAAGCCATTCTTAACTAGGTATCCCATTTTCTGTCTTCAAAAGTTGTTAATATACTTTACTGGATTGTTTTGGACTTTCTCTATAGCGCTCTAGGACAACAGAATAAAATGTAGTGTCAACTTCAAACCTTGATAGGGCCACTCAGTATCTTTCTTTCCTTCTTGATGTTTTAAATTATATTTCAAGTCCTTTATAGGTTGCTTTTGAAGTTTTAAAATGCATGCTGCAGATAAAATCTAAATTTAAGCTATCAACACAGCACATGAACCCTTGCCACACTGTGTTTGACCCTAAAACCCTCCTTCAGAGAGGTGGGTGCAATCAGATTTATAGCATCAACAATTCATCACACGGTGTGGCCATTGACTTTCTAAACTGGCGCCCAGTAATCTGTACCTTCTGATTCTGAGAATAGGTTACTAATGTCAGTGATTTCCCTCTTCTAACAGCACTCTCTTTTTTTGGTTCTCTTCACTTGCTGTTCTGATGAAAGAAACCGGCATGTTGTAAGCACAGGTGTTGACACAGCCTTGAGAACCAGAGGACCTAGCCAAGTGTGCCTGGATTTCCTGGCTCAGAGACACTGTGAAATAATAAATGGGCTTGTTTTAAGGCACTGTATTTGGTGATATTCTGTTATGCAGCACTAGATAACTGATACAGATGAGTAGAGGTAACTAAACTTGGGATGGAATTATGTGGATTAAATTGAAAATGAGAACTAATTATGTTTTGTTTTCAAATGTAAATAAAAATATACATCATTTTCATATCCATGTTAATTATTTAGAAATCATAGTTATTTCAGTGTCTCTATACAGTTTTTCTGAGCCTTCACTTTAACAACTACTTTTTCCCAAAGGCCATAAATAATTTGGCGATTCCTAAACATCTTTCCAAATGGAAAGTGAGAAGCCGACAACGCTGAGTAACACACTACCGATCGTCTAAGCTCCATACAGTTCCTGTAACGTCAGCAATAGTGGCTACACAATTCAGTCTAACAGCATAAGTAGCCATCAAGACAAGCAGATATGCTTTGATTAGGGAAAAGTTCATCCTTTTTATATACTTCAAAGGTCTCATAAAACACAAATAAAACTAAATGTAATAAAATTGTTGTCAGAGCCCATTTTAAGCTTATGTCAAGCTACTAAAAGTTTTCAAAATCTTTGTCAAGAGATTGGTCACAATCCACTTTCCTTAGTATGAAAAATTGTACTAATTCCCACTGCAAAAAAACTAAAACCAATCAGACTGCTCAATCCTTTTTATTAAAACAAATCGCCAAGCCATTGGCACTGGCAGTACTCTGTGCTCCCGATGATCCATGTAACTACCACCCAAAAACTTCCTGCCTTGCAAACCACCAAGTCTAAGTAGAAGCCATCTCGCTAGGAGAGCATGACAGTCAGCATCCCAGAGAGAAGTCATCGCTCTACACACTCCCAGCCCTGTCGCGGCCAGACCCTGGCTCAGCCAGAGTAGACTTTGCTTAGATCATCAGGCTTTGAAAGTGAATCTTTAAAACTTGTTTTGACTTGGACGATATTTTGTGGCATTCAAAATATGTTTTAGCTACAGGCAGTTCCCAGGTCAAGAATGAGATAGATTCTACAGGTTTGTTCTTAAGTTGAATGTTTATGTATGTTGGAACAAGTATGTTCACCTAGGACCTATCATAGCCCCCACTTGCAAGGGTGAGTTGTACGTCAGTTGGATGTTTGTAACTCAAGGAGTTACTGTAATAACTACTTGTAAATGAGAGTTGTATGTAAGCCAGATGTTATAACTCGTAGATTACCTGTTTATATATCAATGTACTTATATAGATATAGAGATATATGTACTTATATAGTATATAGTTGAGAGAGAAAGGAAGAGAAAGTCTTATTACTATGTAATCCTTTAAGAATTATATGCTACCTAATGTCCTAGCAAGAGCAAAAAATTTCATAGTCAGAATGACGTCATGGGAAGTCATCTTTTTCCCCAGCAAATATTATCAACAAAGAAACTTCAAAGAAGTATATCTATTAAGACTTAGAGCTCTACTCTAAATTATGCCAAAGTTGTGTCAGAAAAATGTAAAATTAGTCATTGACTTTTTTAAGGTATTCTGTTGGACAGAACAGTGTACTAACTGACAGCTAATTATTGGATTTAATATGTTAACTACATTTTCATGTCTGGGGGCTCATGGATTTCCTCTGTTCTACAGCCATGGGATGACCCTCTAACTCTAGCCAGATGTTTTATGAGTGGGTAGACAAAAAATCTATTACTAATACTAGAAAAGAAATCTAAGTCTCTTATATCCATAATAGTTCATAAATATCATCATCAAATGCAAAAACAAAAAAATCTCTCCCCAGGTCTATTGATTGCTCTGAATTTATTTCTTGTGGCACTGATTGGCTAATATATTTAAACAATTACTTATTTTTAACTCATGTTGACAAACTTCCTTTCACCAAAATCCCAGAAATTCTAGCTCACATAGATAAAAAATAATACTATAGCTTCATATTAGTTATATAGTTATGTATTCACCAGTATACAGCAAAACATAATTTCATACTGGTTAAAAATTCAATTCATTTTCACTTACCTCTATATTTTGAAGGTGTTTCTATTGATTCATTTATCGTAGTGAGAATATTAAAAATTAATATTAACTACATTTCCAGTTAGCTTATGTAAGGTCTTTGTATTACACTCAGAGTGTATTGTGGAAGCAAATCTGGGAATTAGTGTAAGGATGTCTGAAATTTACCTTGTTTTAGCCAAGTATAAAGTATCATTTATTCCATTTCAACTTGTTGAAAAGAATTTTGGTTTTTGAAGTGGAATAATGAAAGAAACTTATGTAAATTAAAACTCCTTTAACAATTAGTTTTACATCATAATTTATTTTAACATTTACAGTATTGAGATGTACCTGATGCTATCATAATCTATAATAGTTACCAAAAAATCACAATGATTCATTATGAAGAGAAAGCTGAGGGGAAAAACCCTCTTTGGTGCAAAATTAAATGTTTTCATTTTGTTCTTATATCTATGGCTTTAACAATATCTTCACAATTCCATAAACATTTACACTCTGAGGATTTATACCAAATAACATAGCTAAAATCAGGAATTAAGCTCCTCTCTCCATATTTATTCAATGGTAAGTACTTAATAATAGAAAAAACTATATAAATGCTCACCCATTAATAAATGGTTAAAAAAATAAGGAACATTATGCACTTAATTTTCCCCAACAAATATTTATTTATTCCCTCTTCTGGGCCAGGGTATTCTGGTTGTCTCTTGAATACAGATGTGAACACAGCATGTAAAGTTCCTAACCTCATAGGACTAATTGTTTGTATATTTGGAAAATAGTATAACATTGCTTTCTAAAACATAAACAATAACTTACTTTGAGGAATAACTCTTCTGTTTCACCTGCCCTAATCTTGCTTATGAAATAATGATGAAAGCTAGAAAAGATAGAAGAGTTTCATGACACGACATGGTGTAAGGAATGACCCATTATGTTCTTTGCACTCCGACCCCATCCTGCCTTCAACTAACTGAAGGGCTCTGTGGCAGAAATGTGCAGAGTCCACCTACTTCAAACTTCACCTCTATCTCCCTTAGAAATGGGTCTCCACAAGACAAGAGGAGAAGGAAAACATCCTCCCTAAAATTTTCTAAGGTTCCAAGACCACCTATCATTTAGCATTCCTCTTTTCATATCCACCTTTGAAGACAAAAGTTGGCAAGTGATGGAAGATTTCATATTGGGAGAGAAATTCAACCTTCTGAAGGGAAAGGCATGGGTCAGGGTAAAAATGGGGCACTGTGGAACTTTGGTTTTATGGTCCTTAGCTCATGAACAGAGAAGGCTGCAGGGTTCATTATTGTGCTGGCAATTAATCATCCTGAGCATCTTCGCAGGAATCTCTTCCTCTTGGGAGAGCCATGCCAGATAAAAATGGCTGGAGCACAGACACTGGGCACTAGGCTCAGGATGTGTACAGTCCAGCAACTCCTTCAAGTTCAAATCAGAGAATCTATTACCAACCAGGGAAACAGCAAAGCCTATCAACAAGAGCCATTTTGTTCACATTTAAGGGTGAAGAAATAGCAAAAGAACAACAAAAATAATTACCACCACCACCCCCAAAATGAAAGGATTCTAAAACACAAATTTAAAAAAGGTAATGACTATTCAGAAAAGAAGGGTGTTTGGACAGTTAGCTACAAAAAAAAAGCCAACTAAATGTTTTGTGTTTCTGATGACATTTAAGAAGATATGATATAGTAAGATGAACAATCTAAAGAAATGATAGTAATTCTGAAAAGGCAACTAAATGTAAGAGTTTAAGACAAAAGAATAAAAGTACAACTAAAATCTGTATTATGAGAAATAAAAAATAAAATCGATATTGGAAAAATACTGAATCAGAATCTGTAAGTTAAAGGTGAGCAGCTCCTCAAGGATGGAGACAAGGGCAAAGTGATGAAATCGAGAGAAGGAAGGGAAGGGAAGATGGTGAAAGACAGATCTAACCTGGGTAAAACTGGCAACCTTGATGAATTTAGAATAAATGGAATAGAAGTCGTAAGAAACAGAAAAGCCTTCCTGAACCCACCAAATGCCAGGCAAAATTATTTGCTTTTAGTCATGTCCAATTCTTTTTTTTTGAGACAGGGTCTCACTTTGTCACCCTTGATAGAGTGCCCTGGCATCACACAGCTCACACCAACCTCCAGCTCCTGGGCTTAGGCGATTCTCTTGCCTCAGCCTCCCCACTGGCTGAAACTATAGGCTCCCGCCACAACGCTTGGCTATTTTTTGTTGCAGTTTGGCCTGGGCAGGGTTCCAACACACCACCCTCAGTATATGGGGCCCGCGCCCTACTCACTGAGCCACAGGTGCCACCCATCTGTGTGGGAAATTATGTGCATATATTTTAGAAAACAGGGAACCTTTTCCCCTACAAACAAGTAATCATTTTCTTCTCTACTATTTCTTGCACAGTCCATTCCTTCTCTAATAATGGTAATGACAACAAAAGTAAAAACTAAAACTTCTAAAAAGTCATTTAATTTTCCTAACAATACTGTGAAAGAAGACTTTTAATTCTATTTTATAAATGATGACAAATTATTGGCCAAAGGAGGTTATTCATTTAGTGATGGATGAAGCAGGAAAATTTAACCAACAAAGTCAGACTGCCAAGACAGTGCACTTAAACTACTCAATGCAGCTGCCCAGAAATACAAAACCTTATACATATTCCCTTAGCTCATACATCTATAAAACATGTAGCCCATTTCTATGCCTACACTACCATGTCTTTATGGTGCCTTGATCCCTGCTGAGCTGTCTCCTACATTATTACTTTCATTTAAAACTTCTCTTGGCTATTGTAACACATTTTGTTTTCAAGATAAAGTTTAAGATAAGCTTCTCAGATGCCATTAAAAAAAATCTTCCTAGGACTTGAATAGGTGTTACATGGGATCAGAATTGAACTAGTAGATTAATTTGGGGAGAAGTGACATCTTTTCAGCATTAAACACACCCTTGCCCTCTTTTGCCCCTTTATCCATGCCTGTTTCTCTATCCTTCCGTGGAATTTTGTAGCTTTTATCATCCAGGTTTTACATAGTTTATTCTTTCTGATTTAACCTTGCATGTTTTATTTTTATAGGTTTTGTGGCTATTTTAAATGAATCTTTTTTCCATTATTTTTTCCAGTTGACTATTTCAGAAATGTAAGAAAAATCTCCACTGTAGAATAGTGATCACCTTACTGAACAGACTTTTTATAATATAGATCAGTTGACTCTTGAATGTTCCAGTTCTGTGTTCCTTTTATTTGTGATGAAAACTAAAATCTTACATATCTCCAAATTCTTTCTTCTATCTCACTGAATCATCACAGCTCACAGCAACCTCCAGATCATGGTCTTAGGCTATTCTCTTTCCTCAGCCTCCTGAGTAGCTGGGACTACAGGCACCTGCCACAACACCTGGCTATTTTTTGTTGCAGTTTGGCTGGGGCCAGGTTCAAACCACCACCATCGGTATGTGGGGCCAGCGTCCTACTCACTGAGCCAAAAGTGTCACCCAAACAATTTAAGCTTCTAATTTTCTTTTTTTCAGCAATCATTTTGTCCAAAGAAGAGAGATTTTATTTGTAATGTACTCATCATGCTTCAATTCAAAATATTTTATTTGATTTTTTATTTTCTTTTCAAACCAATAATTATTTATGGATGTTTACAAATATTTAAGTTGACTGATATTTTTATTTCTGTTTGCTCCTAATTTTAGTACACTGTGGTAGGAAATCATGCTTCACATGATTTTTGCTTTGAAGAAGTCACTTAGCCTTTCTTTCTGGCCTACCAGGCTTGTGCTTAGGATGGTACAGGCACATAGTAAATGCCATGTGCTCAAAAGCAATTCTGCATACACATTCTGCATACACATTTGAAATGTGTGGATATGGTTTACGTGTGCTTACTTTACTTATTGTGTTAGCTAAATTCTAAACCCTTCCTCACACAGTATATTTGTGAATTTGACCTTTTAAACACTCAAGAACTATGCTGAAGTCTCATGCATTTTGAAATCCTACAATTCTCCTTGCATTTCTAACATTTTCTTTATATATTAGGTTGTTTCAAACGTTTTGTCCGTTTTAATGTCATGTGTTTTTGTAGCTCCATATCTCAATAAATATTTATTCTACTGTGTCGTGGTATATACTGATCGATGGAGAATTTTGTACACTATACATTGATGCTGTTCATTTTTTTTCTACTTTTAATTTTTTTGTTCTTTTCAGCCTATTACTATATGATGTCATTAAGCAATTTTCGGCCAATTTTTCTCTACAAATTCAAATTGAACCAATGCGCTGCCGAAACAGCCCGAAAAATTAACCAGGCATTTGGCAATGATAGTGTTAATGAACGCACTGTTCGA
>CAUYPK010101039.1:0-16496 GCA_963574355.1 Loris lydekkerianus | reverse complement strand
TGGCAAATTTCTTCAACATGTGAATGTCATTGAAGTATTTAATTTCTCCATTATAAATGAAACTCAGTTTAGCTCGGTACAGGATTCTGGGTTGAAAGGTATTTTGTTTTAGAAGATTAAAAGTTGATGACCATCCTCTTCTAGCTTGAAAGATTTCAGCAGAGAGATCTGCAGTTATTCTAATATTCTTCCCCTTGTAGGTAATGGTTTTCTTTTGTCTGGCAGTTTTCAGAATTTTCTCCTTCATATTAACTTTGGTGAAATTGATTATGATGTGTCTGGGAGATGTCTTACTCTGGTTGAGTCGTGCTAGAGTTCTGAAACTGCAATCTGAATTTCAGAATCTCTTGGCATGTCTGGAAATTTCCCCTTCATAATCTCATGGAGAAGAGACTCTGTGCCTTGTGAAGCCACTTCATCACTTTTGGGGATCCTTATAAGATGAATATTGGTTTTCTTCGAATTATCCAAGAGCTCTCTGAGAGAGTGATCTGTTTTTGCTCTCCATTTCTCATCCTCTTTGAGAGTTTGGGAGCATTTGAAAACTTTGTCTTCAATGTCAGAAATCCTTTCTTCTGCTTGCTTCATTCTGTTACTGAGAGATTCTACTGTGTTTCTAAGATCTTTGAGGATGCAACTTCTTGTCTCAATGTGTCAAAATCTTTGGTCATTCGGTCTTTGAATTTGTTGAATTCTTGATATGTCTTTTTGGTTACTGCTTGGAGTTTTAATTCAATCTTATTTGCTATCCGGATTCTGAATTTGATTTGTGACATCTCAGCTATTTGTTTGTGCATGGGATCTTGTGCTGTGTCTGCCCCATTGATCCTTGGGGGAGTTGATCTACTCTGATTATTCATACTGCCAGAGTTTTCCTGTTGATTTCATGTCATCATTGTTTTTCACCATTGCCTCTGGCCATCCTCAGAGTTGGGGAGGTGTCTCTCCAAGATTAGATGCCAGCAGGATCATTCTATTATTGGTGGATCTTGGTAGGGAGTGACCTTGTATAGTTCCTCTGGGGCTACTCCAGCTAGAAAGTTCTGGTTGTGGAAGCAGCTCTGGCATGTGACACACCTCGATTGAGCAACAGCACGGGAGGTGGTACGCCCGGTTCTGGGAGTGCCTGGTGCCCAGTGATTTTGGCACAAAGAGCCCAAGTCTTTAGCAGTCTCTGACCAGGAGAAGGGCTCTGTACAGAGGCAGGGAGGGCTCCAGAGGGCACGCGGCTACCAGTATTTCTGGCTGGATGAGTGGGCCAGTGTGGAGGCTGGGAGGACACAGGAGAGAGGATGCAGTGTTTTGCTGCTCCCTCAGTTCCTGGTCAGGGCATGTGGAGGCCCAGTTGATGTGGGGTCATGGCCCAGATCTTATGGAGGTCTGGGTGGCACCAAGCCCAGGAGTTTGAGGTTGCTATGAGCTGTGACTTTCCGGCACTCTACCCAGGGCAACAGCCCGAGGCTCCAGTGTGCCAAAACTGTCTTTTCCCCTAAAGGTTAAGGTTGTAAGGCAGCTCAGTCCCAGCTTTTAGGCTGCTCAGTCACTAGGTTATTAGGTCCCGCCCGATCCTTGTCTGGGACCCTAAGGGCGGAGCTTGCCAGGGAAGTTCTCTCACAATAAGTCCCCGCGGGCCAGCTCAGTGGCTCTGTCTAGGGCCCCAGACAATGCCCAAAGTTTTCCGCACTCCTGCTCAAGCTCTCCCCAAGGCAGTTCAACTGAGTGCCAAGTCCAAAAACACCAAAACAGTTCATAGGTAAGGCCTTTCCGGTTTGCAATCTCACTGCTACTTGTACTTATGGTTGCCAGCGGGATTAGGTTGATCGAACACATGCAACCACTTGCCAGTTTTCCACTGTTTTTGTCCTCCTCTTGGGGTCCAGAAGTCCCTTTCTGATTCCCTGTATCCTCAAAGGGATGATTATAGGCAGATCCCACCAGTCAGAGATGCCTGGAATCTTATCTCCCCAGACTCACCATGCCCAGTTGCAGGGAAGCTGTTACTCGGCCGCCATCTTTAATCTCTTCTGCAATCTAAGGATTTTTAGTGTTCAGGAGGAAGATAAAAACATCGATTAACTTTATATCTTGTAAAATTAAGTGAGCATGTAAATCGTTTAGAATAAACACTAAAAGTAGAGAAATAGGACATTTAATATTAAAACTACAAGGAATTAAGGAGGATTAGTAATAAACTTGATCAATTCAAAAGAAGCAAGAGAGAAAAAAATTTAAAAATATTTAAAGCAGGTAAATGAGTATAAATATGATGATACTTATAATTCAAAATAAACAATAATCATACTAAACAAAATGTAACGAATTTTCCAGGCAAAAGATGAAAGTTGGTCAGGCCAAGTAAAACAAACATAGTCCCACAGTATGCTCTTCATGAAAGGCACTTCTAAATCAGAAAAACACAGAAATTTAGAAAAGAAGAAAAAAAAATACACAAGTGCCATGGTTTGAATGTATTCCAAAGAGTTCATTTGTAGGGATCTTAATCCCCACTGCAACAATGTGGAGAGGTGAGACCATTAAGAAGTATTTAGGGCTTTACCCACCAATGGATTAATGTTATTATTTCAGGAGTAGGTAGATTAGTGATGAGAGTGGTGTCCTAACACAATGATGAATCGGCTCCATTCCTCTCTCACTCTCTAGCTCCCTTGCCCTTCTGCCCTTCCCCATAACATGACACAGCACCCAGGCTTTAGTCAGATCTGGCTCTTTGACCATGAACTTCCCAACCTCCCAAACCATGAGTTCATCATAAATTACTCAGTCTCAGATTTTCTATTATAGCAGAAAGATATAGACTAACACAGAAAATGGTACCCAGAAATGGGATTGTTGCCATAACAAATACTTGGAAATGTGAAAGCAGATTTGGAATCGGGTAATGGTTAGAAGATGAAGAGTTGTAAGAAGCAGGCTAGAGAAAGCCTGTATTGTCATGATAGGAGCTTTAAGGATAATTCTGGTGAGGGTCCAGAAGAAAACAAGAGCTATAGGGGGAGCCTAAATCTTCTTAGGATTACTTAAGTGGTTATGATCAGGATGTTATAGAAATATGGACAGTTAAGGGTATTCTGATGAGGTCTCAGAACTGAGGATCCAGGTATTGAAAACTGGAGTAACAGCCATTCTTGTTATACATTTGCAAAGAACTTGATGAAATTGTTTCCAGGTCCTGAGACTTTGTGAAAGACAGAAATTAAGAGCAATAAATTAGGGTATATCTAGCAGAAGAAATATGTAAGTAGCAAAGCATTAAAAATGCTACTTGGCTTCTTTTGGCCACTACAGTAAAATAAGGCAAGAAAAAAATTATTTAAAGATAGACTTCATAATTATAAAGGAAGCAGAAAAGAAAGATCTGAAAAACTTGCAGCCTGGTCATGTAAAGAATATAAAAGTGTGTTCAGGAGCAAATACTAAGGGTGTGGCCAAGAAAACATTTGTTAAAGAGATTAATATAGATAGAAAGAATCCAGGTTCTATTCACAAGACATCTCTCTCACGTGCCCTTCTGCCTTTTGCCACTGAATGACACAGCAAGAAGGCCATCACCCAATGCTGACCAGACACCACTGCCATGCCTTTGGACTTCTCAGCCTATAGAATCATGGGGCAAATAAATTTTGGTTCATTACAAGTTATCTAATCTTTGGTATTCTATTATAGAATCATAAAACAGACTAAGACAACCAGAGCTTTCTTTAGATTAGACTTTAAGGTCTTATTAGATTTTAGACTTTAAGGTCAAGTATAATTACCAGAAAGAAAGGTAAACACACATCAATGAAAAGTACAGTTTGCCAGGAAGATAAAATGATTGTAATGTTTAAGCTTATGAGCAAGTAATAAGCTTAAACTTGTGCTTAAACTTAAAGCATGTCTTCAAAATAAATAAAACAAAAATTGACAGGCTCTGATTAAAATATAACAAATCCACTATAATAGTAAGAAATGTCAACACACCTGTCTCATATATTGATATGTGAAGCAGATTAGAACTCAGCAATGTTACAGAAAGTATAAGCAGCACCATTAACATGAGTGATGCCCTAATAGATATGTAAACATTTTATCTAGTCATTGAATAATTCTTTGACACACAGAGATTATTTGTACAAATTTATCACTCACTAAGTAAAAAAAAAAAATCTAAGTATTCCAGACTAACTTCACTGACAATAAGTATCAGTAAAAAAAAAAGGATATGCAAGAAAATATGGTACAGTAGAAAGTTTAAAAACAGACTTCTAAATACCTCCTAGGTCAAAGAATAAGTTATAATGGAAAATAGAAAACACTTTGAACTAAATGATAATGAGAATAAAACAGACGATATGTGGGCAAAAGTTAGAGCAACAGAAACCTTCACTGCCCTACAACTACTAAAGAAATTGAATCAGTAGTTTGAAATCCCCTTCAGACACGAAAAGCAAATACAGATAGTTGTACACAGAAATCAAATGTTTATCAAACAGCTCATTTCAATTGGTCACAAACTTTTTCAGTAGATAGAAAAAAGCGAAAACACTCCTTAACTACTTTCTGACGTTATAGCTAATGGAGGTAAGAAGAGTATAAAAAGAGGAAATTTTCAGAACAATTGGATACAAAAGTCTTAAATAAAATATTTAGAAACTGATTATAGTCTTACATAAAAGACTATTGTGATCAAAGGGCATCAACTCAAGGGACAAAATACATTCTTTGTGATGTTTGAATTGTCCAGCTTCCACCATCTGCATGGAAAACTTACTTCTCAGTCTTTTATTGCTGTTTTGAAAGCAATGCCTTTTTTTCTGGCTCCTTTAAAATTTTGCTCTTGTATTCGGTTTATCACAAACCAATGTATGGTTTATTTTGCATTTATCTTGACTGGGCTCTTCAAGAGCTTCTTGATTTTGTGGGTTTTTTTAAACTAGTTTTGAAAAATTTTTGGTCGTTCTCTCTCAAATATTACTTCTTTCCCTACTCTCTGTCCCCACTCTTTCTGAGATCCCAGTTACATACATGTTGCGTCAACTTGCCTTTTTTTTTTTTTTTAATTTATTTCCTATACCTTGCATGTGTTTCGTGTTCTTTGCATTTATCTTTTTTTCCACTTGTGCTCTTGTTTGGATATTTGCTATGAGGAGGGGATGCCTGGAATCTTGTCACTTATTTCGCCACAGATGTCTTTTCTCATCACTGATTTTAATCTCTATCCTTTTGTGGTAATTAATCATAACTATGAACATAACCACTTCAAAGTCTTATGAGTCCCTCCAGTAAATCACCAGGCTGAAGAGGGTCTTAGGATCTTCCAACATGGATACCACTTAAGAAAACAGCAGAACTAACCAAGAATATCAGAATAAATCCAAGAAAAGATTTATTATGTATCTAGACAGACAATTATAACACTTTAAAGAATAACATTAAATAATATTAGTAAATTTAAAGATATTTCACATTCATGGATAAAATCTCAAGTTTTTAAATATATATACCAAATTTTGAAAAGTTATTGATAGTTATGGTAAAATTTAGATCAAAATCCAACAGAATTTTAAACAAACTTAATGATTCCACGTTTCACATGGAAAAACAAAATGCCTATGTTGGGGTAATTTAACATACCATATATCAAGAGTCATTATTAAATATAAACCAATATCCATTATGACAGAGAGGTATTGGTGCAAAGATAGTCAAATTGATTAACAGAGCAAAAACAAAAAAGAAACTAATTTAAAATTTTACCTATATATGGAAGTTAATTCTCATTTGATAAATGATTTAAATGTAAAAGTCAAAACTTTAAAACTTCCAGAAGGAAATACTGGAGAATATTTTTCTGGGCTTTATAGAGAAGGGTTTCTAAAGAGTCAAAAAGAATAATTCAGAAAGATTGATAAGGTTACTTCATAAAAGCAAAGAGCTTATGTTCATCAGAAGATATCACGCAGGGAGTAACAATGTGAGCCATAATGCCACGTACATGATCAGTAAAGAACTAGTCTTAGGCCAGGCTTGGTGGCTCACACCTATCATCCCAACACTTTGGGAGGCTAAAGCAGAAGTATTGCTTAAGGCCAGCCTAAGCAACATAGAGAGACCCTGTCTCTACAACAAATTTTAACTATTAGGGTGCATGGCCATAGTCCTAGCTACTTGGGGGGCTGAGGTGAAAGGATCACTTGAGCCCTGGACTTCCAGCTGCAGTGAGCTATAATTAGGTCATGGTACTCCAGCGTGGGTGATAGAATGAGACCTAGTCTCTATTTTTAAAAAAAGTCTCTAGAATGTACAAACCACTATTAGAAATCAGTAAGAAGAAAATCATCCCAATAGGTGAAATGGACATTTCAGAATGAATGTATGAACATGTCATCACTATCACTAAGCAGAGAAATGCATTCTAAGATGAGATAGCATTTCATTCCAGTGAAAAGATTAAATGTATAAAGATAAAATGTCTAAAATGTATTCTAGAGAACATGGGGATCAGCAGGAACAGGTTTCTGGTTGAGGGTAAGTTGGTATAGGCACTTTATAGAGCAGTTTCACAATAATATGTGAAGCTGAGCATTTGAGCACTCCAGGACTTAACAATTCCACTTTAGATACAGACCCTGGAGAAATCCTTATACATGTCTACCCAAAATCACGAACATGAGTCTTCCTGTTGTACTGTGAAGTGCATGATAGTAAAAACTAAAATTAATATAAATGTCCTTTGATTAGAAAATGGACATATAACCATATATAACTTGCAGCATCACATGATGTGATATTACACAGCTATACTCATCAACATGGTTGATTCCCAGAAAGCTAATTTTTTGAGTACAAAAAAAAATTAAGTCCCTGAAGACTATAAACAGATATAAATCTCAAAACATGCAAAAATGACCATCTGCTATATAGGCAAAAATAAACATATAGCTAAATAGTTTTGAAGGAAGGGATTGAGAAACACAAAATACACAGTGATTGTTACCCCAAGGGCTGGGAGCAGAATGTTTCTGGACACAAGAGATACCATAGTAACAGTTCACGTTCTTTTCATTAACGTTAAATTGTACATGTGTTTTTATATGCACTCACTTTTCAGTAGGATATATTTCAAAATAAATAAAGCATTCTCATAACAATAGTTAAAAAGATCAAATACAGTTAGTTTTCAAAATAATGAGCAAATCTCCAGACAAACAGAACTACGTTATGAATTAGGGAAATTTCGCCGTACCATTAGGATATCCTTACTTTAAAAAAAAAAAAAAAAAGATTTTGTTTTTAATATCTCTTTCTCAAATTCACCAATCTTTTATTGTTCTAACACTTAATAATTACAGCCTAAGATGGTATTAGTTTATAAACTATTATTCTTCCAAATAGAAATATATATGTAAATTGTCTTCCAAATTACTCTTTGGACATTTTCCACAATCTGTTCACTAATTTTGAAGCTGGCATTATTTAAGTGACTTAAGCCAGAGGCATCTCTTTGGCAAAGTCTTTCATACCTAAAGATAGTTTCATCAACAAGAACAATGACAAGGGTCCCCAGGCTCAAGGACATAACCAAGTAAGTCTGTTCTTGTCATCACCTGGCCTCCTGAGTGACGATGTACTTCACATACAAGACAGTGGGTGGTCCCTGAGCACTATTTGCAAACTCCCTTTTGCATGGACAGATTTACTCCTCTGGCAAGGAAAATGTGTGCTAAGGTGTTGCATTCACTTGTATGCTTTTATTTTTTATTCTAAGCTATTGACTAGAGTACATGTGCATAGCTAGATTACTTTTCCCTCATTGCTGCATTAGACAGGAAAAAAAATGTAAGTGGCAGCCACAAGATCTTATTATGGTGTTTCTCAAATGACTGGGGGAAGGAAGCTATTACAGGAGGTTTTGTCTGCAAAGTGGTCACTGGGAGGCTGTGCAGCTCACCAGAACACCTGCTTCTGTCACACTGACACACTTTACTCATTGCTCTAATTGGAAACAGATGCTGAGACTTCAGGCACCAAGAAGCACATACATTTACGATTATGCTTAAGTTTTCTGAAGGAGCTGGGTTCAGACATTTGTCCTTTGAATGGCTGTTCTGTTCTTCATGATGATTATTTAGCCAAATCATCAGGGAACTATAATATCCTAGTATTGGATTGTTCAGGAGGATACAGGACAGGTGCTTGGGGTACTAAACATCACAGAGAGAACCCAGTACAATATCCAACTTGGGGGTAAAAATTCATGTAATTTAATCTCATAAGAAATTGATAATCATTTTTATAGTAAAACACCATGGAAAAGTAGTCACAATTTGCATACCTTTAAAAGTGAAAACCTAATTCAGACTTTAATAAATATAACATTTCTATATTCAGCAGGTGATGTTGATACTGACCAAGGACTGGCCGTACCTCTGGGGCTGTGTTCCTAGACCCCTTCAAGTGTCTTTTATAGTTGTAAGTGTATCCTCCTCAGAGTTGACGGAAGAAGTTTGAGATACTGACCTAAGCTACACCAGGGTTAGAAGCTGTATTTTTCCCAAGGATGAATCTGTGTCAGAGAGAGACAAGCCAGGGCACTCCTTGGAGTTGACTCTGAGGACTGACTTGATACTCACTATAAAATACTTCTTTTTGTTCATTAGAAGTCTCTTCCCTTCCAAAAGTTTATGCACTTTGGCTGACAACTAATTAGCAGGAGATGGGAATCTTCTTACTTTCATGGGAATAGAGAAAGTCCTTTTCATTCATTGAAGTCATGATATAACAGCTCTTCTTAGCACCTTTGCCACTACACACAGAGGAAGTGGGTCCAGGCAACCCAGGAAAGGCTGTGTGGAAACACTCTGTGGAGAGAGCAGCGGTTGATCTCAATGCAGGAGAGGCAAGGAAAGAGCTTATTGGAATCAAAGTTATCATATGGCAGGGAAGGGAAGGGATGGCCAGTCACTGGTCAGGATCAGGGAAGAGATGACAAGGATGAGCTGAGATCACCTGCTGACCGAGGGCTGGAGAAGCTGAAAGAGCGGAGCCAGCAATAGTAGTTGCCCATTTATTCAAACAAATTACTCAAGACAAATGAGATGATTGAGGGCAAAACTTGAAGTAGGGATGCCTGTGTCCCAGTCTCCTCATTTGTAAAATGTGTGTTTAAAGAGATGGATAACTTAAATCCCCTGAGACAGCATCAGGGACAAAGCAAGAGCTCTCTTAAAAAGCAAAGCAAGTGGCAGCAACTGTTATGATCACTGACATTTATTTGCAGGAAACCTGTGTAGGCGACATGACAAAATAAACCTGTTGCTGTCCACTGGCCTAGTCAGAGACACGAAGGCAGACAGTGCAAACAAAATTAATGATTTATTAAGGGTTGGCTGGTGTTCTCTTGGGCACAGCAGCAATTGGCCGTTTTTACTCATTTTCTTATATACCCAAACTCATCAGATAAAAATAAACCAAGAACAAGGGAGACAAAAGGTAAAGATGCCTTATCAACTTTAACACAGCAGAGCAGGTATACTCCTTTCTAAACCAAGAACATCTTGTTTAGAGATAAACAACAATGGAGATGAACCACAAAGGGCTGGGTTGTCTGTTCTGTTTGCCTACTTCTCTATATGACTAACTGAAAGTATTTGTGTAAATAGAGGTAGGGGATTAAGTGCAATGGCCCATTGCCCCAGGCAGATGCTCTGTCTCCAGCTATGACTTGGCGAGGGTCTCCAGTACATTCTTTCCTTTAAGGCATGACTGTAGCCCAAGTACTGGAAATGTTCCTTCTCAGAGCCTCACGACTTCAAGGAGCACAAATGAGACTGATTCACCTTACAGGGGTGCAGTGGACTGTGCCCCTTCATAAACCACAAGGTTTCCTGATGCACACAAGAAGTGTGGGACTGTCGACATCTGATGAGACATCAGCTGTGCTCCCCGGGGGCTCTGTAAAATCCTTCGCAGTGGGAAGTCATCTACCAGGTTTTCATGGCCCCCTCTGCAGCCACAAATATGTAAACCAAAAGACGGGGTTCTTCTCCTTTCTTCTTCATACCTGGTCAGTCCTTAAGAAACTTCCAGCAGTCACCTCCACTGGACCTCAGTGAATTAAACATTCTTCCTTAAAATTTCCAGATATGCAACAATGGTTTTATTTACTAAGTTTCCCCTTCACTAAGGATACCTACCTGCTACTTCTGCAGCCCTACGAACTACACTTCTAATGGCTCACACCGGTTTTGCATTTGTTCCCACCGGCAGGTCCATGGCTGTGCTAGTCCTTTGATATTTCTCCCTAATCACAAGGCTGGCTTTGAAAGCCCAGACCTGGGGGCACAATATTCTCAGGCCATAACTTCTCAAAGTTTAATATGTACAAGAATCACGAGGAGATCCAGTTAAAATGCAGATGCTGATGCAACTGGTCTGGGATGAGTCTGGAGAGCCTGCAGTCTAACTAGCTGTCAGGCCATGTTCTCAGAGAACTGCTTGGAAGGAGCAGGCCCTGGACCATAAGAAGGTGGGCTGAGCTACAGACTGCTCACTCACTGCTTGTATTTTATGTCATGAGTGAGCAGCTCAGCACTGGCCCCCAAGAGAGGCCTAGCTTGTCATGATTAAGGAATATTTAAAGACCAAAAAAGCCCAGCTAACTCATGCTGCTGAGAGTTTCAGATGCACGCTTTGCTTATGAGACCTTTGCTTGTTGGAAAGGCTGACCCTCACATCTGCCTATAGGGAAGTGGCATGTGTACTTTATAAAAACACATTGAATTGATGTGTACTTGATCACAAAAGATGAAGGAGAAACTCAACTCCAAAGAAAATAGTTTGCTAGCTGCTCCTAAGAATTTAGCTGACTCACTTCTTCACTCTTATTCTCTTATTTTTCCAAAAAGATTTGCCCAGCCAACAACAAAAGGGCTCTGGGGTACTCAGCTTTCTACAGGGCAGGGAGACAAGC
The DNA here is from genome assembly GCA_963574355.1 of Loris lydekkerianus. NCBI lineage: Eukaryota > Metazoa > Chordata > Mammalia > Primates > Lorisidae > Loris > Loris lydekkerianus. The sequence continues at coordinate 5,524 of CAUYPK010101039.1, read as the reverse complement.
ATTTCCCTCTGTACAAAAATGCCCTTTCTTTCTTTCAAAGATATTTATTTAAAATCCGTCTCTGCTGTTTGCCCATTGGCCCTGAAGTTATCTTCCTGGAGAGTATATATACATTTTAATCAGCTTTATCTCAAGAGGAATGCTATGCTCTAATTAATGGCTCAAGCAATTGTGCTAAGTATAACAATTGTCTGATGGCCATAGCCTTGTGTTAACTATATGATTGCTGTTTGTTCTTTGTTTATTCAAAAGTCATGTTATTACCATCCTCAGATAACCAGCATTTACTTCCAGCATTAACAGCATAAGTGAGGTGGTGCCAGACAAGCCAGCAATTTTGTTTAGTAGGCTGCATTGCCTCATCTTGGCCTCCAGTGCAGGGAGGTCCTGTCCGTGAGTATTCAGTATTGCTCTGTGTGATAAAAATTAAAATGATGGCAGGTTACATTTTGTGATATTTTAGAAAATTACTACAAATTAAAGGAAAATCATGGTTTACCCAATATATTCCAGAAGACAGTACTTTCTCTGTCTCCGCTCTTATTCTCCACACATTTCAGCCTCACCTGAGAGGAACTACCTCTAGCTTGTATTGAATGTTACATGTAGAAGGAATATTAAAACATAAAGAAGCAATGTCATGACCAGGGCTGTGCAGAACCATGTTGGAACCGGAGGCAAAAGGATGCGTCAGTAACACTGAGACCATCTTATTTAATATTGTGACATTATGCTCACCCTGAATGTTTTGGCATTAATTTTTTTTAATCGCCTTAAAATATTATTTAACTTGATCACTGAGGTTTTTAATGCTCTCTTAAATTGTGTGCTCAGGGTGAATGCCTCACCTTAGTCTTAGCCTTGTCATTAGAGAAGAGATAATCTATTTAACAGCAAAGAAAAGAAGAAAAATTATGAAGAAAAGTCTGCATTAACCTCACTATACATTGAGAAAAAAGAACAAAAAATGACAGGCTGGATTTCAGGAATTGGAAATCAGAGCTAATGGGATGTGAGTGTGTCTGGTGATTCTTGCAGCTGCAGTGAGCAGAGGACATGCGACCAGCACTCTCTAAAAAGTCTCCTCAGCATTTTGACTTCAAGTTAAAATCATCTTGTTAAAGAAAAGCCTTTGTTGCGGTTTATTTGGGACTTCTTCATCTTAAGAGGCCTTTAATATTCTAATTTGCAGCTTGAACTTTCAATGCACATGTTATAAATGCTGAAAACAACTGCAGTGGTTATAAGAGGTGGCATTCCTCCCAAATGCCACACAGTGGGGTTGCTTAATGCTGGCTTTCAAACCAATGTCTCTATCCTGCAAGTTGGAGACTTTATTTTTATCTTGAGATGTTCCTTGGCACAAGCTCATTCAGGAAGTTGGGTTTAGTGGAGAAAGCACAGGCTTCTGACTCACGGTTCACATGACACTGAATGAGAAGAGCTCCAAGTTCACTGTGGCTCTGTTTTCTCATATTAAATGTCAGGAGTAGTATCTATCGCAGATACCTTATCAGGTTGTTTCCAAAGTAATGCACAGAAAACTGCCCTGGGAAATAGGACCACCATATTTATTATTATCCATTAATCATGAGTGGGCAGAAATATAATAATAACTTCAGAAGAGTTTTCATCTTTAAAATTAGTTAAAACATTTAAACACATTATCCTCTTCACATGCCAAGACTAACGAGAGGCCCTCATCCTTAGTGCAGAATTTAAGAGGGCATTAAAAAACTCAGTGATCAAAATTAATAATATTTTAATGTGCTTTTTAAAAAAATAAAATTAATGCCAAAAAATTCAGAGTGAACTAAATATCAAAACGTCACAATATTAAATAAAGATGGCATCCGTGTTACTGAGGCATCCTTCTGCCTCAGGTTCTCGTGTGGCTCTGGACAGCACTGGTCAGGGATCTTGCCCCCTTAGGTTTTCTGTTTTAATATTCTTTCCACACGTAGTGCTCAGTACAAGCTAGAAGTGTTAGGCATGTCAATATTACATATCACAATTTTTATTACCTTCATTTGATGTTCCTCAGAGTCCAATGATTTGACTTCTAACCTAAAAATAATCTGAAAGGGTCTTGTGGCTTTGCTCCTTGTGTATGTGCAGCATATTCAAAGCCCTCCCTGCAGAGAAACAAAGCTCAGAATCCTCAAATATTATCAGGATTTCCTGGCCGTTGGGCTATGTCTTAGATTCTTAACAGTTTCCCAGGAATTCTTCTCTTTTTGTCCTTTGGGAAAGGTGGTTTTGTGTTTTTCTATTCTTTCTCACATCCCTTCTCTCCATTTCATTTAATGGTATTTTCCATTGTGTCTTTCTTTTAATAACCAAACTTCCCCTGCACTTGGCACCCTCTGCTCTACTCTGAATTCAATCCTTTCCACAATTTTCACTCTTCCTTCTTTGCTGTCTCACATGGGAGCAAGGGCACATATATTTAACCCCTCTGGATAACCTGTGTTTTTGTGAGAAAAGACAGGCTTTCTGGCAGGGCTAAACATAGAGTAATTCCTTGAAGGGACGCATAATGCAGCCAGTCAGTACCCTGATAAGTGGAGCTTGGACACAAGGCAGAGATGTGGTCACAAAGAAAACATAAGGAGTCAGTTACCCGGTCCAGGGCCTGCTCTGGAATGGGGCTAACAGCAAGGCTGACTTGGGGAGCTCGAAACCAGGAGGCTTATATTTTCTTGCCCTGGGAAGCTCAGACTAAGGCTGAAGGTGGCAATCAAGGGTAGTTGAGCAGAGTTGGGGAGTTGTGAAGGCTCGTAAGGGCAATGTGGGAGCAATGAGCCAGCACATTCAGTGCTTACACTGCTTGGCTTTTTTTTTTTTTTTTTAATTAAATCATAGCTGTGTACATTGATATGATCATGGGGCATCATACACTAGTTTCATAGACCGGTTGACACTTTTACATCACATTGAAATTGCCAGGAAGGCCTATGCTTGGCTTTTAAATAGGACGGACAGAGCTATCAAATTCAATTTGTGATTTGTGGAAGAGTTTAAGCTTAATTAAAAAAAGCATTAAACTTTAAGCTTAAAAAGTCAAGTTTGCATTTGATTTTTTTTGAAAGTGCAATTAAATAGAAAATAGCTCCCTTAATGGCTCATACCTATAAACACCAAAAAGTTTGGATCAAAATACTAAGTCCAAGTCACCACCATCAACCTGTATCAATAAGATTGTAAGGACAGGCAAAGCAATTTGGAAGAATAAGCATTGTTTGAAGGTGGGCCTTACAAATTCAAATAAAGGGAGAATAAAATTAACAGTATTTAAAGAACCAATCCCTGCTGTCTTGTTATTGAGCCAGGCCTTGGTTTTCCTGCTCTGACAAAAGGCATAGTAATTGCCTCAAAAATTGCTGTTGAAATTAAATGAGGTAATATGGAGAATATGTATATGCTACAAGTTTTACCACGGGGATGGGGATAGGGGTCTATGTCAGTTTCCACAGCTATGCAGCACATTACCATAAACTGAGTGACTTAAACAGCAGACACACGGTTCTATCAGTCGGAACCCAGACACTGAGGGCTGATAATCTGCTCAGAGGCTCACAAGGCTGAAATCAGGTGTCTGCTATCTGCCTTTCCTTGTAAACATTGACTAGGGAAGAATTCCTTTCAAAACCCATTCAACTTGAGTTGTTGGCAGAAGTCAGTTCCTTGTAAGCTTCATGCAGGGATGTTCAACCTTTTTGTTTTTCTTCTCTGCCTTACATTGGAAGAATCAGAGTTATCTTGGGCCAGACACTAAATAGATAAAGACGAATGAAGAAAGCTGATTAAAAAAAAAAAAAAAAAAAGGTCTATGAATACTTTCCATGACATCCAATACCACAGATAAGCCAAAAAGGTCCTCATACAGCTCACAGGCTGCCACTGGGCACCCCGATTGGTCTCAGCAACTGGAGGCCAACTGGAGCCTTTATCATGTGGCTCCTCTATATTCAAAACTAGCAGCAGAGGATCCCCTCACATCAAATCCCTCTCATACTCCGAACGACGTCTGTGACTTCAGAAAGGGTTCCCTTCATTAGCTCAGACCCACTGGCATATTCTCTATTTTGCCTAAGTCCATACAGAATAGTAACCTGATCACAAGAGGGTGTCCCATGCACAGTCTCCTGGACTCCAGGGGAAGTGACTGTCCATGGCGTGTAAACCTGAGGGGTGGGGTAGACTTTGGCAGCCATCTTAGAACTCTGCCTGTAACAGTCTCCTTTAAGTAATCGTTATTGTCACTGAAGCATAAATAAAGTGGAACTCCCAGGGGAAAAAAACACTTCTGATCAATAAGAATTTCCAGTTGTCTGGTGAGGTGTTCCACTGAAGTAAAACAAACAAGAACAGGCTGTCATAGGTCAGGACACCTGAAAAGTAAAGGGAGGGTCAAGACTCCTCAGCCCCAGAGAGGTCTGAGCAGCCACCCAGTGCTGACCCAGCGCAGCATCTGAAATCATGGTTTGAGTTCAAACACACTGTGAGCAGAAAAGGAGAAAATGTTGAAGGTAGAGCACACAGCTATGGGTTATCTACAAGGAAGGATAAGGCTAGCTACAAAGATTGTTAAAACTAAAATTAGTTGCCAAGGGTGCTATTCAGCTCTGTCTGGAAATCTTCTAAACTAGGGTGAATTATCCTGCACTGGAGGAAGCTGGGGCCCCGTCTGGCTTGAAGCTAAGGGGCATGAAGCGCTAGGGTCACTTCTTCCAGCCCTGAGTCTGATTCTGTCTCGGAGGCAACCAGCTATTATCAGACTCACTACAGGCTGCATCCACACATTGAACTGTGTCTGTCAGAAAGAGCAAGGTTAAGTTGGGATTTCTTGATTAAGACCAGTTAATAAAAACACTGAAGAGCTCATGTGCTGCCAGCATGGCTTTTGGCAGTAAGAAGAGAAAGCAGAAAGAGCTGTAATAGAATAATAACAAAATAGCTCCTGATCCTCCCCTTCCCCTCCGCCCACCAAATCCCATTTGTTGAGATGAGACTCTGAATGGCTCAATCCTTAGATGTTTTGCTCTCACATGTCATTGTGGTAGCAAACCTTCCCAGGCGTGGACAGAGCTCACTGCTCAGGAGATTAACTTTCTAAAGCCAAAATGCTTGACCAACTTGAAATCTATTTGTGGAATTTGTTGTTATTTTCATCATTGAACCATGAAAAATAAATTTGACAAATAGAGTCCTAATACCCCAGCCCATCGTGAAGCATCTCTAATTTCTTGACACGTCCAAGAGGGAGAGAAAGTTGAGAGACACATCGTTATCTTTGTCTATTTACATATATTCTTTCCCTTTTTTTTTTTTTTTTTTTTTTTTTCTGTGAATTGTTGCAGTTTACTTTTTTTTTTTTTATTTTTATTTTTTTATAATTTATTTATTTTTTTATTGTGGAGAAGGGGCAGGGAAAGAAGGCGGGGGAAGAGGTGAGTGACAGGGTCGGGCCAGTGGCATGGTACCACATTGGCTGTATCTAGGTAGAGGCAGTTTCAGGCCG